>JAUBNZ010000042.1:9756-30812 GCA_032355485.1 Bonnemaisonia californica
ACACCCATCCCCTCATCCATTGCTACAATGGGCCTGATCTTGTCGGCCAGTTTTCTGAACGCTCCCTTGACTTTCTAAAAGCCCTTCTAAAAGAAAAATCATCGTATGATCCAATTGCCGCCCAGAAAGTAGGCGTCCCGAATATCCTTCGTTCCCTCTTCTCCACTTCAATACCATCCATGCCGCTCCATCTGTGTTGCATCAAAGATTGCACAACAAGAACCACTGTAGTCTCCCGTTCCTTTTCCGCTCCACGGCGCCGTAAGAAACGATATTGTATCACCTCCCCAAATACTTTCCTCCTCAAAGCGTCCATTTCGCCCAACTTATCGCCGGGCCTATACGCCTGTTGGCTGTCAACGGTGCATCCACACACCACTATTACCAATGCTGACCCCTTTTGCAACCACGGACTACACATGGCTCCTGGTCCACTCCGCTCCGGACAGCTGTCCGGACCGCAATACCGCTGTCATGGACCGCATGCCCACCGCATTGGATCGCTCTAATGCATGCTATAGCGTACGGTATGATACCCCAAAATGGCGCACAACCAGTTCCCGCAAGCCACCAAATTCGGCTCGTTAGGACAGCTTTGAGCAACGCGATAATATAACGACTCTTTCTCTCTCATCCGTCAAATTCCCACTTTTTCCCCCAATTGTTAGGAACGGCCCTCACTCCACAGGTTATGGACCCTGCGACAGCCAAGACAGCCCTCAGATCTGGCTATCTCACCCGCTCCCAGTTACCCCGAACCGATCAAAGCCCTACGCCCACAGTCACCAACATGGCACCAACCATGCTTACATTTATTTCAGTACTGTTAGACGTCCACTGAAATATAAGTAAATTTTGGGTTCTAATCAATTTGCTGCGCTGCCAGACTTGCTCTTAGTAAAGCCAAAAGCTCTTGTTGATTGCGAATGCATTGGCCAGAGCCCGTTCTCATTTGAAGTGAAGGCATTGGCCGGAACTATTTCCCTTTCTATTATCCCTTTATCCCTATCTCAACACCGCGTGGTCGACCCAACCGTCTGACTGTTCACTGTCCGGGATAATAGTTATAGATATACCCTAACCTGTGCCTACTCTTCTCTTCGACTGACCGGACTCATTCAGCCCAAAAATGAACCCGCTTTCCTCAATTCTGACCGTCCCACCGGGAGACCGGTTGACAAATCCAAGCGACCATTAGACGCCTATCAAATGGCACTAACAGGTTCGCCTCAATGTATTATTGAATTACAAAGAGATCTGGGTCCAAATCTCGCTTTATTTTCAGAGTTACACGATCCTTTGTGCGAAATGGGTAATATTTATTTGCCCCCTTATATAGAGTTTTTATAGATTGCGCCAGAACCGGGAGAGTTTTTGATAATCTGTCTGCTGCACTATTCCCAGCTCTTCATTTACGTTCTGATACGGCAGAGTTTTTTAAACGAATGGCCTTGCTGGGTTCATTATCTGATTTTGGCGTCATGGGCTATATTTATTTGCCCCACTATACACACGGTCGGACTACGCGAGGCTCAAGTAGACCTTTCGACGACAGATATAGAAACATAATGGAGAATGATATGGAACCATAACACGTAGAAAATGGTTCGAACAGAAGGATTGGGCAACTACCCAAATGTAAAGTTTGGGTACAATAGAAGAATGTAAAATGCCTGGTCTCTGTTGTTGCTGTTATTCTTAATAATTTGATAATAACTTTGGATGATTGGAGCAAGCTGATGATAGGGTGAATGATTTTCAATCATTATGGCTATTATATATCCCTCACTCTGCGATTGAGCAGTCATCATCACGCTCTCCAGAAAATGTGATACAATGCAGTAGGGGCCCGTACGAGTTGCCTAGAGATTTCGCCCTACACGTGCCAAATGTTATATTACAATGTCGCCAGTCACAACTCGTTGACACACACAAATGGGGTAACACCAATACCTTTAATACCCCAGGAAGGGGCCCCCCTGGAGGGCTGCTAAAGCGCAGGTTTCCTTTCTTACAACCCTGTCAATTCCCAGGCATCCTCGTCTGAAAGATTACGGTATCATACAGAACACTATAACATCATGTTTGGTATGAATCTATTGCTTGTAACAGTATACGTAACGCCAAATCTGAGACTTCGAAACTTTACATCAAACTTAAGCACCAGACGACCCTGAGCAATATTCTCACGTGTTGACCAAAAATCAGCTTTCCCGAAAATAGAGTAAAGAAGAAGAATGGTAGGGGATTTTAGGCTAGAGGACTATTGGGCTAAAATCCCCTACCATTCTTCTTCTAGAATTTCTATGGCATTGGTCTCCTACAGTTTGCCCAGTAGTATATAGTATATAGTATGGATAACTACAATATACAGTACTCAAACAGCAATGCACAATATAGCCATATGGGCCAGGGGCAAGTTTTGGATCTTTAATATTTACCTAAATTTACTAAAAAAGCTCACCAAACATTTCATTATAGATGTTTGGTAGGCCCCTGGAGGCCCCTAGAGGCTGCCAAAATCGGCCCGAACACATACATAAAGTAGATTTTTCGTTTTAATGTAAGTATGATAATCTCAAACTCGCCCTACTTGGGGCATATGTAGCGTTTCACGAGGGGACCCTGTCTCTGGATATTAGTATGAGGCCCTCAGATACTGTGGCTTCGTCCGGTAGTGTTGTTTCTTCCTGCATGTCAAGTTTACATACCTGTACCTGCACATACTGTAGTAGTAGTAATGTACAGTAGTTCCGAAATTCAGAATCCGAATGGAGTCAAGTTCAGGTTTT
Organism: Bonnemaisonia californica; assembly: GCA_032355485.1. Classification (NCBI taxonomy): domain Eukaryota; phylum Rhodophyta; class Florideophyceae; order Bonnemaisoniales; family Bonnemaisoniaceae; genus Bonnemaisonia; species Bonnemaisonia californica. The sequence goes on from JAUBNZ010000042.1 coordinate 12,549, forward strand.
GGCGAGAGAGATCAACTCTTGGTAGGGGTATTCTCCCTCCGAGCAAGCCGAACGAATAAAAAAAGTTGTGAGTCAGGAAAGAAGAACCATGGAGAGCCACTCCCCTCGACTAGGGCGATGAGACGCCACGGGTCACTTTGCAGCAGCGAGATTTATTTTCCACTACGTTACCACTACGTTAGGAACGATTTCGTGAGAATAGTCCAGTGGAGCTGTTACTTTTTTCCTCTTATATGCAATTGAGCTATTTTGGCGCAGGGGGTCTATGCTTTCCAAAAGGTACCACATTTTGCGCCACATATGCTTACTATTCCCTGCGGCTGACGTTGTATGCTGAGAATAGCGGGCTACTTAATAAGTCTATCTAGTTCTCCAGACCCCAAGGAGGCAGTCCTCCGAAATACACGCTGTGCTGTTTCTTAGTAGTTGGACATAACCCAAAAGCCGAATGAAGAATGCGCAGTTCTTCGCAAAAGGCCAGCAACACTTCCCTATGGAAAAAGAAAATCGAAGAAGTGCGCAGTTACATAGAACTAGACCTGATTTTTTCCTCTTTATTGTAGAATAAAAGCCAAACCTAATACAATTGTTTCGCTCGAATACGTTATGTGATACTACAAAAGCTTTTCTTCCAGAAGGCATTTATTTGAGAGATGCAAAAAAGAAAGGAGAAGAAATTATGATGGCCTCCCAGGATTAAACCACTGCAACTATGTCATAGTGGCAGTGTATTGATACTGGGATGCTTCAAAGCAGCAGAATTCGACAAACCTATCATTTCCCAGTCATTTCTGAGCAACCGTTGAGTAACAACGATGTATCTATTTTGCGTAGAATGTATCAGCATAAAATGGAGGTATGGGGGTGCCAGGAATACCCCAGGGGTAACAACCCGAATGTAGTGACATGACCCGGGGATTTTTTGGGTACAACAATACGCAATGTACCTTGATTGCGGATTGCGGATTGTCCCTCTTAGATGATGGTGGCGGGATTGCATCTTTCAAAACAATCAGAGACTATGAGCAGGCAGAACCTTTTCGTATTTGCTTTCTAAAACCGATATTCACTTCATTGCACAAAAACAAAAACACAGCACAGTATTCCTCTTTAGCTTGGGGCCCACTCAAACAGCGATGGGCAAAGCTTAAAAATGAGATTGTCAATAGTCAGCATTTCTTCATAACTAGAGATCCTCTTGTATTGAAGTAACTTTCAGAGGAAAAGGATGGTGGTTATCACAAAGTATCCAGGGAAGAGCGAGTGATACGGGCATTGAGTGAAATGCAAGTGTCACTAGCGAACAGTGTATGGCATTATTCGATACAATGGAATCTGCGTTCACCCTACATCCATACGACAAGCATGTTTTCTTGTGTAAGATTTCTTACAAAAGTATATTATTCTTAAGTGAAAGGTCATATGCAGAACTTATATATACTTCCCGTTATGTGGGTGATGTGAGCAGATACGCAAGCCGTTTTGAAAGACAATATAACCTTACTTCAAAACTTCTGGTTGTACACTATTGCAACGATGACCTTCAGAACCTCGAACACAGACACGATTCGAGCTCTTGAGCTCTTCCGGAGGACATGATCACGAAAGTGCTGAGTCTTGCATATTATGTTGTGCTGAAGGTTATGTTTGTGTTTTACATCCACTTCTCTCTCTCGTGTATGTGCCATTGCAGTGAAAAGTCATCCCCAACTGAAAGTAGTTTTGAGGTGTGGTTTGTGCTGTACGTTGTGCTGCATTTTCTTCGACTGGATCATCTGGATTTTATACTTAGCTAATCCTCCTATTCTCAAGCCAACTTGCTACATCAGTCACCTCAGATTGAGCCTAAAAAAGGTGTCCTACACAACTCTGTAATTTTCAGGATGAATGTACCCATGTCCTTAATTATTCAAATACTCAGATTCATGGGATACCGAGCCCTGGTTCAGAATGCCAGAGCTAATTAAGTCCCTTGAGATATTTACTCAATTTATCCGAAATAGGATGCCAATGGGCAATGTACTGACATGACAATATGAAATATTATTTCATTGAAGGCCAACAATGCAGCTCAAAGGACCCTGACAGAAGACAGGATGACAGGAGGGGTATCAAGAAAAAGAGAAATGCGAAGAAGAAAAAAAGGGAAATACCGTATACCCTCGAGCGTAGGGTGCATACGATGTCGGAGTGTACAGTTGATACTTATAGGTAATGTTATATAGATATACCCTTACTACAAGTATCAACGTATCAATTATCAGTCGTATATATATAAAGCTATTCTGAATGTCATTCAGTCATTTCATTTCAACAAAATTAGTCTTCTGTCTGGGCAGGATATGTTTCTGTTGTGGTGATCTCCATGTTTGTTATCTTTACAGCTCATGGGGAGAGTGCCACTACACTTGTTTCATACAATTAAAGGGTGTACCGTAAATTACAAGGGTACACAGTAGCACACCTTTTTGTGAGACATTATGTCCGTTGGTTAATGTATTTGTTGTATTTTTATTGGCTAAAAGTCCACACTGCGAGTTAAACTGACAGCGAAACTTCCAACTTTTTCCGCTTGCAGACATCAATCACCCGAAATGTTACAAAAGTGTAAGGAGAGCACCCTTTTAGCCTTCTTTGAATCATTTTTTCAGTTTATTCCAATCAGCAACTGCCACAGTTCTTCCATCAGGGTCATTCATAACGAGAGGAAGTGGAGCCGGTCTAGCAAAAAGGGAGTGGTGCGAGGCGCTATGGTTGGTTGACTACTTTAACTTCTAACCTCCCCTTTGCCGCAAAACGAGGTGTGCCGTGTTTAGGATTTGGGGTACGGGGCCAGCAACAACTTTAGATTGCATTGGCAGTATCTGGTTGGGTGCAGATGACAGCTGTCTTTAGAAGGGAAAATATTATATTGGACCGGAGCTTGTGTCTCTAATTCTGGATGATGGACCTGCATACGGATGTAGGCTGGACGGGGGCCCTGTCGGGTCGGTATGGACGCTGGCGCCCGCATATAATTGCACCCCCATCATGTACTGGTTGGCGTGGGTGCGGGTGCTCGCAAGCGAGCGAGTAAACACTGGGGCCAAGCGGTGGGGTAGGGTATATTGCGTAGGTGGACAGGGGTAGAGGACGATGTTGTCGATTGTAATACTGATTGCAGGTTTAGGCGTGCAGACAACAGATGAGGGATCCATCAATTTGGATGGTTTGATGGGTTTGTGGTCATGATCCGGATCTGTTGGCGAGGTGTATGCTTGCGTGAAATGCATGTAACAATTCACGTAGCCTGTGCCTGTACGAGGTGTATCGGCGGCGTAAAGGTGATATAGGGCTGTGGAAGTGTGCGATTTGCGATATAAAGCATATATGGTATGAAGGGATGCGTCGGGATGTGCTTGAGGTGGTGGGCTTTGGACGTGACTGTTTGGACGTATATCGTCTGCCCGATGCGGGACGAACGTAAACTGGGTACGAACAGGGTATATAACATGTATGGATATAGAGATAAGAGGTAATTGGGGTCGCAGAGTGCGACGCGCTGGGCTGCATCTTTGCATACGTCGATGCAATTAGCACGACTAGGGCCCCTGTGGTAAAAGTGTGGACATTCCCATGATGCATCGGATGTCTCTAGCTTTTATGCATCGATGCCTTGGTTACTGTGATGAGGCGAACAGTCCCTTGCCGCGATGTTTACTGGTCTGGTCGCCGTAGACACTGCCTAAGTACTGTACTAACTAAACCTAAATGGAAAGACTACATTAGAATAAGTCGCTGTGCTCATCATGACAGTTACAGACACCCTTTTGACACAAACACAGCTCCAAATTGCCACATCACAGCTACAGAACGCTCATAATGCGCCATCATGGCGAGCCCACAAGTAGCATTAGCGAGAGCTTCTTGGGCGGTGTACTTTCTTGTCTACTTTCGTACCCTTCCGTGCAGAACGATACTGCGATATCGCCTGGCCCATTCTTACCTGACGAGTAACACCTCTTGTCGCACACGTGGCTCACGCAGCGACTATGTGTACACGTGCGCGCGTGGCACACCACCCTGGACAGCTGTCCGGTCCGCACCACGGGCGCCTTGGACCTCTACCGACTGTAAATGGACCGCTGCCAGAGTATCCAGACTGTACGATATGGTACCGCGACTGCCACTCCGTTCTGCTCTCCAAATTCCCCCGCTAATTAATAAGAAATAAAGGCGGAACGCGTCAATTTAACAACGGCGCATGGGTTATGATAAGCCCAAACCCCCATTCCGTTCTCGCTCGTAACAATGGCCTCGACAAGATGGGAAAGGCGAAGTCGAGGACTAAAGAGGGTTTTCTATTATTACGGTGGACTTTGCCCTCATCCAGCAAGTTACTTTTCACCACCTCAACCCCTAACCCTTTTCAACCTGCGGTTCTCCACAGCAAAATGATCGCATTTCACATTTCAACTATTTACACATGAGGACATGTATTCTTCTGTCGTCGTTGCCAATTACTTCTTAAAATATGTCAACTGTCAACTGCTCTTATATCTACATTAATAGATAGGAAAACCTTGCAGTGTTGTCTTTCTGCATTTTGAAGACAAGTATGGTGTGTGTCTAGAGTAGGTTCAAGCCCGATTTTCATCTCAACCCCTGCGATTAGACAGCTGAGATCAGAGGTATTTCCTCGTATACCCTTTGAATGGGGCCGCCTCAATTAAACGGTATTGAATCTTATTTTGATTTCCATCCTGAAGGATAATCGTGAAGTACTTCCTATCGTACCTTCTTTGTACGTCGCTCTAAAACGGTCGATATTTCGGATGCTGCAAGTTGCTTCCTATCTTGATGTGCTGCATTTGGATTTTTTCGTATCGTAACCTTAGGCAATGTCCAAAAGGCGGAGGTCAATGTTCCAAGGATTACATACTTTATATACGCTAATGGAAGCTGCAGTGTTCAGGAACTGCTGCTGATTGATTTCGGTTCTCACTCATTCCAAATCCATCATTGTTCATTCTCTTCAAGATTACAAGTAAGGCAAGTTCGATGCTCAGATGGTCCTTCTGACATGACAGCATTCCCAAGCAAGGAAAATGTCGAGTACATTTATGGATGTAGTTGGGACCTGCAACCATTTTTAAATAATTAATTAAAAGCCATTCCCTTTTTACCTGGAAAATATATTCTTCCCTACACAACGAAACAACGAAAATCGGTTTTATTTATTGACGCTTGTGCCTGTGATATGCTTCGCTCACCTTTATTTCTTCTCTTCCAGGGGGAACATTCTGAAAGACATTTGGAAATGTTGTAGCCTCTGAATGAGCGACGTGCGAACACAGCGTGTCTCATCCTCATCCTTTTTCATTCGCCAATAACATAGTAGAATTTTGATCGGAAAACTATGCTATCTGTGACCTCTAGGGCATCTAACTAGAGTACGGAAAAATCGGGAAATTTTAATTAAGCAATCACAATGCGTATGTTAATAAAAATAACTTCGATTTATGTCTGCAACGGTAAAATGTGTTTCAAGGGTTTTAATAGCATGTTACAGAAGGGGTAGTAGTACCTGTAACATATGAGTGAGGGAGGGTTTCCATGTGACATGAGATGATGCAGATCCATTGCTCTGGCTCTTTGTCTCGAGAGTAGAGTCTCGAGTCTAGACCGTATCTTTTGTTAGATCATCTTCACCTCCAGGAAAAGTTGTCCTACGTTATCACTTTCTCGTAATTTTACAGTGGTATCGTACAGTATTACACTGCTGGTGCAAAACGTACTGCACTTATCATACTATTTTTATTATATGCTCTCTCAATTCACCCTTGGAAGACGCTGAGGCCCATGCTTATTAACAGAGGGAACGCACGGAATTTTTGTACAATGGCATGGCAGGTCGGGATTGGCTGCAATGTGCTGGAATACTATAGATATGCCTAATTTATTCCCCGAGAAAATCGTCCCCTCACAAATATTACTGTGGATCGAAGGCACGGCGCCGTCTTGATAAAGTGTGGAATGGTGAGCGAGTGTGCTAAAGGGGAGGTCCCGATTGGTAGTTGGAGCCAGGCTGTCTTTATATGGTTCCGAGCTAATTTGGACCGGTACTTAGAATTACAGTGGGATTCAGTATAATACAGCCTACTAGAAATCCTGAGTCGTGGGTAGATCTGGATGCTGTTTGTGTATTACTGTCCGAGGGGGGAGGGGAGAGGGGGTTGTAGTGAACCAATCAGGACCGCCACTGCCCTCACAGTTGGGAGAACAACCCTTAAGTAGAAAAAATAACTTTACATCGTACTGTACGCCCACTTGAAATTCTTTTATTAATTTTAAAAACAGGAACAGTACATGTGTATATACATATATATACATATATTTATATATTATATGCAATTGTGCGCAGGAATATTGGTACAGGGGTAGCCCTCAATTTATTGTACAGTGCACTAGAGTGTTACTGCACGATACTGTAATACATAATGCAATCTGTTGAATCCTTATTATATTTTGTTAAGGTACACTATTTTTTGCAGTTACTGGACCATTCGATCAAGTGCCCGTCAGAACCCAACATCACGTGACACACGGCACAGAAGTACTATGCTAAAGTAGTAATTATTTCTTCGTTTCGTATTGTCACACACACAAGTTCAATAATATACTGAAGTGTTCGGAAGGGTACAGTATACTGTGACAACCTCCCCGTTTTTTAACAGGATGTCCGGGTACTATACAGAACATGATGTAACAATTAATAATAATAATGTTGCATCATGTTATGCAACGCACCATCTGCGGCCCCTTCCTGACGTAAGGTTATCATATCTGTCAACCCTGTATGTACAGTAGTTCCCTTTCGTCTAGAAATGAAGTTAATAGATATGTGCAGATCCATCACGGTTAGGCTTGAAGAATGCTAAAGTTTACGGTGCTTCTGCCGAGTCCTAGAATATCTACTTTCCTTCAACAGGAACCAGTGTGGAGCAGGTGGCGTTCTCTGACCTCGACCTCTCTTGTCGTTGGTGCAAGGACTGTTTTACTTCTCAGAGAAGAAAGTGCCTCTGGACGGGAGTCATGCATACACCATGTATATGTAACCGGTCTGCATAGTTCCCCCTCTTGGCTGATCATCTCTGCTTGCCGAACTGCACTCTGACGCACACACGTAAAGCGTACCCCCACAGCGTCAGAGTTTCCCTACTGAAAGCAGAGCACCGTGCCATCCTCACCTAGAAGAGTGCTGCATGAATACATTGCACAAACCAATGACAATGATATTAAGGAGCCCATGTAGTCCAGCACAGCACACGAATGCTGCATAGATATGGCCTGGAGTGAATCAAACGGAGGCATTGTTACCTCATCCGATTTGAATCATGTGTATGCATTCCGTACCGCCCACTAGCCCGCGTTTCCTTCCACCAACCAAGATACATTCCCTCACACCGCGCCACGTCTCTATTTTCTGATTGTTCCTCCAGCGCTGCCAGTTTGTTCCAAATCCATTCCCAGTCTTGCTTCTCGGATCGAGCAGCGCTATTCTCAACCTTACTACATGTTTTCTTATTCTCTGCGAGTACCTCCACATGTTTCTATGCTGCGATGGCGTCAAAGGTACTACCGCTTCCTGTTCCTGTCGCATCGACTTTGTTTTGTGTCTTCCCCAACCGGTCGAGGTGTTCCGTAACCTTGCGTTGCACAAAGCAGTCCCTGCAGAAACGCCCTTTATATTCCTTTCTCCCAGTTCCTTTCATGCGCTCCTCGTCGTATCCCTCAACCCAATAGCCATATCCCCTCCATAGGACATTGCCCTTTTCCGCTTCCTTTCTTCTCTCCAGCATTCATCTCGACCACACAGCTATGCTTCCTACTGAACGCACTTCGACTCCGACTTTCACAGTTGCAGACCTCGACTGGGTAATTCCATCTTCCGCGATGGTCCGTTCCGAACCGCCATCTCACGTCGATTTGCCAGAACCAGACGACATTGACATCATAGAGGCACTGGAAGCCGTTTCCCCATCCTCAACATACAGCCCAGAGAGTCTACAGACCAACTCTTTCTGTAATATGGCGTTCACCATATCCGAGAATTCTCCGATCCTGCCAACCAGCGAGTCACACAGAGATGTTCTTGCCTCACATTTAGTTCATCATGATATCAGCCCTGTCCAGCAGACTCAGCAGGAAAGGAGGTATACGTCAGATATCGACAGGCAACTTGAGCTCCTCATATCTGATCAGCACATGTTTAATGGTCTCCTCACGGAAGCAGTGACACCCACCCCGTCGAATCCCAAATCATGGACAAAGAGCGGATATCACTCCACCTCGCAGGTACAGAAACGGGTCGAAGTTAGTAGAGGGATTTCTACGAAGTCCTTGTTTCTACCACATAAAAGCCCACCTGGACCCCGTGAAACTCTAACTGTGCAACCTGAATGGGTAAAGCTCACCCCTATTCGAGTTTCGAAGAAGAAGTCATCAAAGCAATCTTCTCCCATGCCGTCACGCTTTTGTCACGTCTGCTCACGTACACAAAAGTCAGAAAAAAAATTCTGCGGAAATCTCTACTCCAAGAAGCGGTGCCGCAAGGCCGTTTGCAAACTCTGCTTCGAGGAACTCAATTGGGATTTCAATGAGGCTAAGCTTCAAAAAGAGCTATGGCTATGTCCGCATTGTACGGGCACATGTCACACTGTGCCATCGGCAAGATGCCATGTTTATACTAAGACTAACGAAAGGCGAAGGGCTGCTAAACGCTGAAAACTTGTGTCCGTGAATGGGACGGAGAAGTTTTCGAAATGGCTTAAACTGTTCATAGATAGATGTCTATCGTCTAGATAACTTGCTCTTAAACACTTTCTTGATCAAAGCAGCCCCCCAGGCGTGCCATATGTATGAGTGAAACACGTTGGGGGTACACTATGAATCCCACATCTTGATTCTTGTGTAACGTGCAGCAAAACGAATCTGAAACCAAGGAGTACTACGAACGATCTAGTTCTCATGTGATTCATCTAGTGATGTGAGTCTACTACCATTACTGTACGCATATAGCTCTGTAGAACCTCTGTACGCCTGTTATTTTGTACAAATGTAGATGATATTCAATTGTATTACACTTTCCTCCGGGAGATAGGGTCTGTAGTGTAGTTACTAATTTAGTTAATGGTAGACATCACCCACTGTTTCAAATTCCACAAAAGCAAAGAACATGGAGCCTCTCGATCAATGGAAATAAATATCATCAATTGATCCAAACTTCCGAGAAGCAAATCCACAAAGTGCTGAAGTGAAGTACGGTGTTCCGCGGTGTACGTATTCAGGGACAACGAATACATGGTACAGGGCCAACATGATGAATCCAGGCATGTGGAAAGGATGAAGCATTGCAGACAAATGCATGTATGTGAGAATGAGGTCATAAGGACTTGGCGAGCTGCTGAATTTCGTTTGCAGAAGTTTCGAGAGTTTCAACCCAGTTCGTTATATCTCCGAGCTCCTTCAACTCCGTTGTAAGCCTAGTCAACAAGGCCATCCACTGATCGTTCAGATGAGCATTTGATACGAGGAGTCGTTCTATATTCCTAAGTTCAGTCTCCATTTGGCGCTCCGCGTTGTACGCCTATGAATTGACACGCGGCAAAGGGCATACATAATGGGCAAGCGAGGACGATTAGCGGTATTATCTCCAGCATGAGCGAGAGTAGCATTTGACGAAGTGAGCAAACGTACGGTTGATACATCGCTGCTGATAGCTGTGAGTAGGGTATCGCTGAAGAACTCGGCAGCTTTGACAACATTTTCCGCACCAAGATCTGGGCGAAGGCAGCAATGCAGGGGGTCAGAGGATTTTGATTTGGTAAGGTGTGATTTGTGAATAAGAACTGTTGTGTAACGTAGTAACAAGGTGTGACGAACCTAGCCTGGGCTTGAGCAGCAGCTTACGGCGCTCTGCTTCTTTTATATGTACAGAAAGCATTGTCAATCGTGCTCTTTTGGCAATCAATATAGAGAGAAGTGATTAGCTGGACGAATTTGTTCTCAGTCTGGCTGGGCACGAAGGAGAAAGGGATGGAGAAGCAAGGCAGGGAGGATATCAAATGGTTAACCGCGGTGATACAAGATCTTCCTTTGAGGGCCGACAACGCGACTGACTCTGTAACTTTTTAATACATGGGCGCGATGACCATGAACATGTGAAGATAGCTACGTAACCCAGAATTCTGTTGAGCTGTCACCATAGAGAGAGTCCGTGCCAACCAGAGCATCCGAATGGCAAAAACTGTTTGGCATTTCAGCAATTTCTGGGATATTATGTTACTTCCCAGTAGCCCACAGCTACTAAGAATGGCCTGGCCTACCAAGGAGGCCCACTTGGTCTTATTGCTTTTTCGTAGAATAATATTCTACGAAAAAACAAGTTCTTTGTATACGTGTAATGGCATGCCAGGTATGACACCTGGCAGCGATCTACCGAAGGGGTACAGTAGAGAGCTTAGAGCTACCAGAGCTACCAGAGCTACCAGAGCTACTAGAGCTACCAGAGCTACCAAAGCTACCAGTGCTACCCCTGAGGGGTACCAAAGCTACCCTTCGTTACTACCCTTCGCTACTACCCTTCGCTACTTCCGTCCCGCGTAACATTCCCAGCCCACGAATAAGCCGAAGCGCGAGTTTACATTCTGCTTTTCTACCCTTCTGGCGCTGTCAAGCATGTCCCCGCCTCGCAGAAACCCGGGTCGACGATGCAAGAAAACCTCGGAAGCCTCAGTAGCCCCTCCCCAACAAACGCAGTCATCACGTTCACCATCCCCATTGCTGTCCTCTCCATCTCCCTCTCCTCAACCAAATAGAAAGCGAAGACCCGCTCGACGCGTGTCAACATCCGATCAATCTTTCTCAGCCGCGAGCAGCGACGAACCCCAATCCAACAACTCATCAGACGACGAGCCCTTCATTGAAGAGGACGACGTTCCGCGAAAGCGGAGGCGTGTGACAAAATCGCCCAAAGATGCAAGCGCTGTGAAGAAAAAGCGTGATCCAAAGCGTGAACAGCATAACGGGTCTACAATTGCAACAACCAAGAAGCAAACTGAACTGCTCAACCAGCTGTTTGGCAACCTGGACCCCGACGGAAACGGCCGTATATCTTTGACGGGCCTGCTGAAAGTTGCAGACAACTTGGGTCTACCGTATACCGTTGAAGAAGCAAGAGACATGCTCCGTTTCTGGGACTTATCGGGCACCAGTACAATATCTCGCCCTTCCTTCACCCAGCTAGCAGTAGAATGCAAATTCATAAACCCCGCGACCAAGTAGTTTGCGAAACCGTTTGTGCAACCACCCGTGCCTACAGCGACCTTCGCATCAGGTAGAAAGCGCCAGCCTCTGACATCACCGCAATTTCCTCGCCGTCCACATCCCGTCTTGCTATCCCAGTCAGTCTCACATCACCTCTGAAGCCAAAAGCCCGCCGCGGGCTCTTGGCGCTTGCACCCGAAATCATCACTGACTTTGAACCGCTGGTAGTCCGCTTGATATAATCTGCCATCTCTCCACTCCACGCCCCGCACGAAACCTCGTTATCCACACTGCACACGTAGGCCATCCCGTTCATCTCTTGACTCAGTAACACTCCCGCACACTCATATTTCAAGCAGCCAGACCAGCGATCCCGAACACTCATAGCTCTTACGTCAAACACATGCACAACCCTGTCCATACCCGCCGCGGCAAGGAGACCACTGTCCAGTGACACGTCTAGGCTAAGCAACCGACCGCTTCCTAGCGTCTTCCGAGCGACACATGCGCCGCGCTCACCAGCGCGGAAGTCATATAGTGCAAGGCCTGGTCCTTCCGCAACTGCAACGACGTCCTGCTTACTCGTGAATGCGAGTGATGATGGGCGCAGCAGTGTGTGCACCGTACGTACTGGCACATCGCGATCGAATAGAGTGAGATCCCGGAAGAAGTGGCGTCCTATGACGGCGGCCCCCGGATTTCCTCGCTTGAGAGATACACCCGCCCAACCGGGCGCGCCGTTAGTCACAGAAATAGAGTGCAGGACAAATGAGTCAGAGTCCTGCTTCTCGAGCTTCTCAGGACTTTCCTGGTCAGTTTCGGAACTTCTGTTTGTGACAGTGATGATGCATTTTCCGTAGGCATCCACAGAGGCCACGCGGGTTTCGTCGGCAGCAACTGAGTGAACCTCCGATTGATGCGTACAATGTGGTACAAATCTTTCTGCACTCAACGATGAGAAAGGGCGTGGAACGATGTACTCGTCGGCTATAGCTGCAGAAACGGCATTGATCTCCGACGGATTTACAATATCGGGTATAGCACCGTTCGAGTCCGCAGGGCTATTGTTGATTGGAGATCTCGCCCTTTTCCTTGTGGGGGAGCAATTCAAGTTGAATACGCCTGTACCAGTTGCAAACACGAAAGAACCATTCCCACATGCAGCCAGCCTGCTGGCTTGTAGACTTGCGGCAGAGAGTGGGAGCGGGGTCTCAGAAGGTTTCAAGACTCCGCGAAATAGATGGCGCGTTCGCAACACTGCTGTGGCATCAACAGCTAATTCCATGCTTTGGATATGTGAGAGCTGTTGCGAAGGAGTTACCGATGTGGGAGGCGTCGGTAGGCGGAGGGTTGCCTCGAGATTGCCCCTAATGCGATACAGAGTGTGGTATTTTCGCCGTCGTGATGAAATTTGAATCAACAAGTGTTGAATTTGTCAAATGAAAATACCAACGAGCGTACTTTATCTGTAAAGTGCGAATTGTTATTATGTGTAACGAAAGATGGTCCGTGTCTCCTTTAAGGCTAATCTATATCTGTAGCAACTAGAATTGCATGTAGAAGAACGCAAATGTCAGTCAGTAGCTTTTCACAGCATGGTCCATGGTTCGGATGTTTGCACGTGGAACTTCTACATCTGAGATATGAACTTCAAGACATGGCAAAGTAAAATACTTGACATGCATGATCCGCTATACCTAACAATGCCACATCTGCGACAAGCAACACCGAACTGGCGGGCATAACGATGAAACTGCGAAAATCTCATGGGGGCAGAAGATTGGCGCATAGAGTGCATAATCTGCTTGGGCACATCGAAGCTGTCTGTACGTCTCTAGTTGTCACGTGATGTGACCGGTAGAGGTGGCTCCAAAGACTGAGAGCGAAGCGTGATTGTATGGTACGCCGCGAGGTGCCAGACAAGCTTATCAAATAGTGCTTTAAGTCAGAAACAGTAAGAGGCAACCCCTAACATTGACAGCAAGGCGATAATTTGACAGCTGAATCTACAGTAAAGAGACGAAGAATAGGCAAAAGAGCTTAATTGTCTGACTTTGGAGCTTGTGGTTCTGCTGGGGCAAGAGGCATAATTGTTTCAGTGACAGAAGAAGCGGCTGTTCCTTGGGATTCGGCAACAGCGGCCGCAGCTGGTTCAACAGCGGCATCTACAGCGGCGTTGATCGTCTCGGCAGCTTCATCTACAACATCCATAACGGGGACCACGACTGCGTCGACGACGTTCGACTCGGGCTCTGCAGGTGATTCGTCTCCCTCGGCAGACGACTCGTCTCCGTCGCCCTCCGCATCTCCTACCTTGACGGTGAAGGTGGGTTCGTCCAACAAGGTAGCAGCTGGCCTCATGTAGTCTGCGTGGCGGAAAATCTCATGGGAGTTGTTCTTTGAACTGCTCCAGATTGGGATGACCTCTTCGACATCCTCCATAACAGCAGAGGTCCCGCCCGCGCGCTTTTCCTTATTCCAGGTGACTGTGGGGTCTATGACTTTGTTAATAAGGGCGGTAGAGCAGACGAAAGTGGCGGCGGCCATGGTGCCAATGAGGGGATAGATCTCCGGTCTAATCCAAGTCTTTCGGAAAGCGGTCCACCCGCTCATGATTGCGCGTGTGTTGCGAGCGGGGAGTTGCGGGTATGGATGGAGACGGGGATGCAAGGCGAGGGATGTAATGTCAAATGTGTGAGGATGGAATAGAGCACATGGCTCATGAGGGGAGGGAGAAAGGATCGCTGATAGAGTTCCTGGAGATGGGACAAAAATGTGCGCCCAACGTACCAAAACGTTCAAGTTGAAAACAAAAACCTAATTGGATTAATTAAATATAATTGAGTATTTGGCCCAAAAAACATAGTTTTTAAAGTATTATTAATTGCCAGCAGCATGTTTCAAATATACCAAGTGGCGCTTTGGCATTCGCCAAAGGTATGGACGTCAAGCAAATAGCCACCCAGCAAGTGTTCGAACTTGGGGTACAGAATTCCTGCTGTGCCCAAAAGGGATAAAGAAGATCATAGAAATCTCCGCTTTGCCACAGTCGTCTTCAATTCATCCTATGCCAAACCATCCCAACCACTCAACTTCTCGCGCAAATAAACGTACTGAACATCTTTCTCGTGTATTAATTACGCACCAGCATCAGCGTATCCACCCCTCGCCTCTCGCTGCCCCTCCTCCCAACACAATGATGCCAGCCTTCGCAGCGCCCTTCGCGGCACAATGCCGCACAAAAGCCCTATCTTCCGCACAATCAACCTTCCTCTCCCCCGTCACCTCGCCTGCCCCACTCCCCACTCTACCTTCGCGCCGCATTGCAGCCCCCTCTCGCCAAACTCATACCCGCGTCGTCACAAACGCCGCAGTATCGGGTCCACTGTCCGGGAAGCGCATCTTGGTTATCGGCGGCACCCGCTTCTCAGGTCTCTACCTGGTGCACGAGCTTGCAAATCGCGGCGCAGACGTCGTCATCCTCAACCGCGGTTCCAAGCCCGTCGGCGACCCTGCCCTACAGGTGCCTGGCGAGACTGACGAGCATTTCAAGGAGCGTAACGACCGCACCTCCAGCATCATTGCCGACCGGACCGATTCTGCCGCCCTTCAGTCTGCCTTGGCCTCCGAGAAATTTGATGTGATCTATGACAACAACGGCCGAGAACTGTCCGATTCTGCGCCGCTCATCGACATTGCGAACAAAATGGGTGCCCATTATGTGTACATGTCCTCTGCAGGGGTCTACCTCAAGTCGGAGGTCATGCCGCACATTGAAGGTGACGCTGTCGATCCCGTCTGCCGCCACAAGGGAAAACTGAACACAGAGGACTATCTGCGCTCCTCAGGCGTAAACTTCACAGCCATTCGCCCGACGTACATCTACGGGGCGCTCAACTACAACCCACTCGACCAATGGTTCTTCGAGCGTCTCGACAAGGACATGCCCATCTGCATCCCAGGGCACGGTATGCATCTGACAGGTCTCGGGCATGTGCGCGACCTCGCGTCGGCCATGGCGGCCTGCGCGCTCAACCCGGGCGCGTACGGGCAGGAGTACAACGTGCAGGACCGGAGTGCAATCACGTTTGACGGAGTGGCTCGCCTGTGCGCGCAGGTGATGGGCAAGCCGGAGCCGGAACTGGTTCATTACAATCCGAAGGAGATGGATTTTGGGAAGAAGAAAGCATTCCCGTTCCGTCCGCAGCATTTCTTCTGCTCTCCGAATAAGGCATTGCGTGAGCTGGACTGGGCCATTGAGTACGATTTGATGGCAGGCTTGAAAGATGCCTATGAGAATGATTTTCTACTGAAGAAGGAGAGAGGTGGGCTGAAGAATGACTTCGAGACGGACGAAATCATTCTAAAGGCTGTCAAGGGAGCAAGTGTTGTGTGAGCCTAATATGAAAGGTAAGGATAAGCGCTGGTCGAGGCGAAGCCATGAGCGTAGATTACAATATGAACAGTTGGAGTTCATAGTAAACTTTTACAAAGCAGCTCTTCTTCCAGGCTCTATCTAGTAGATAGATAGTATCTACCGGAGGGTAGAGCGTAGTTCTTTTCACTATTTACTAAAAGGCTCTTTAGCTTTTATACCAGGTACAGTACAATAATTTAATCCCAACACTCTCCCATACCGCTCGATGCTGTACACGTGTCCATGCTGCTTTCCGTTAGCGACCAATTATTAACGAAAGCACGCCCTACGTCCGAATGTTACGGTTGCAATAACGGTGCACGCGGTCGTCGGCCCCATTTCGTCCCCCGCCCTTGTTCCCTCGCTTTCATCCCTCTTCACCCCTATCCGCCACCCCTATCCGCCCAAGCAGCTGCACCACTCACCAATTGCACCGCTCGCCACCGCCCTCAGCAACCATGACTCGCGCCAAGAAAAACCGCAAGTACGCGCAGGTGAAGCGCCAGATCTCCCCGCAGGACAATCGTCTGCAAACCAAGGCGCTCTCCAAGGCGGAGCACGCGCCCATACTGGCGAAGAAGGCCGACAAGCTCATCCTGCACGACAATCCAAACCCCTCCTCCATGTTCTTCCAGTACAACCCCGCGCTGGGGCCGCCGTTCCGCGTGCTAATCGACACCAACTTTGTCAACTTCTCCGTTGCCAACAAGCTCGATGTGTCCCGCGCCATGCTCGACTGTCTCGCTGCCCCGACCACTGTCTGCGTCACCGACTGCGTCATTGCTGAGTTGCAGAAGCTCCCGAAGAAGTATGCTGTTGCGCTGCGTGTCGCGCGTGATCGTAAGTTTAAACGTATGCCTTGCTCGCATAAGGGTACCTACGCTGATGATTGTTTGGTCAATCGCGTCGCTGCACATCGGGTGTTTATTGTTGCCACCTGTGATAGGGACCTGAAACGGAGGGTTCGTAAGGTGCCCGGTGTGCCTATTATGTACATTTCTGGGCATAAGTATAAGGTAGAACGACTCCCGGAAACGTTGGCCCCCACGCTAAAGTAGCCTCTACATCAGTACCTCCTCCCGTTCAGGTCGGGCTTCCACTGTATCGGGTGCGTCTCTGCAGTCGCCTGCTCGTTTTCCTTCCACATCTTTATCGTCTTATCCGCCTCGCATGAAATCAGCCTACTCCCACTACGATCGAACGCCAATGCGAAAATGCCCGCTTCACAGTCCAGACTCCCAGGTTGCACCGAGCTCTTCTGTTTTTGGAAGCAATGAGCCGCCCCGTAGTCCCACATATGCACACTCCCGTCATCGCCACCGCTCGCAAGAACTCCGTCATCATTAACAGCCAGCGCGTTCACAAGTCCGCGATGCCCAACAAGGTTCCGCATGAATGTCCCGTCAGGAAGCGCCCATGTCTTGATAGCATCGGCGGATGCGCTTGCGAACGAAAACTGCCTCGGATGCCTCACGAGCGCCCTCACGCCCTTCTTGTGATTCGTCAGCGTGGCAGAGCAACGTCCCGCGGCAAGATCCCACGTGCGAACTGTGCTGTCCACGGACGCCGACACGACCTGTGGGTCCACGCTGTCTGTCAGAAGCGAGTTGACGGTATCCCGATGCCCTGCCAGCACAAAGATGGCTGAGCGTGTACGCACGTCCCACACGCGTACGGTAGAGTCACGACCGCCTGTTACGAGAACGTCGAGAGAAGGATGTAGAGATGCACAATAAACTCCGGATAGATGACCGTGGTAATGACGAACGACCTTGTTCTGTTCGAGATCCCAGCATTTCACCGTTTTATCCTCGCCGACCGAGAACATGTACGGGTGTCGGTCCGAGATAACCAAGGACCTCACAGAAGAAATATGTCCGGTCAGAGTAAGTTTCAACCGGCCCGACGCCAGATCCCAAATCTTGATAGTCCTGTCTGAGGACCCCGTGGCAAACCAGTGGTTAGACGGATCGACAGCGACGCAACGCACCCAGCCCAGATGACCACTTATTTGGCGGAAAGGCTCCCATGGTGCATGCCAGCTTGGCGCGTCGCGAGTTAAGGACAGCGCTGTCTGAGTGGATCTGCGAGTGGACGAGAGCAACGGTAGGGGCACCTTTCGAGAGACAATAACAGCAGTCTCAGGTTGCTGCTGCGACGCATTCTCAATCGCTCGCAATGCCTGCTCAACTCCAGCCGAAGTTTCCTCTACCCGCGCCCGAGACGCGTCCTGCATCTCATGCAGCGCGTTGTCATCCATTTCTTCTGGCTGATCATGCTCGACAACACCCACCGAGTCGCCATCGCCATCCACAGCCCCAGCCTCTGCGCTAGCATCGTCCGGCGCGTTGTCAATCGCACGGCGTGCGGGCTGCGAAGGAGGCCGGGGGCGCTTGCGAACGCCGCGCGGCGCGTACTGGCCGTGGCGGTAGAGGACGGCGAGACGCACGGCGAGCGCCTGCGGGCATTCGCGTGGCGTTTCGAGCAGCGCACTGTGGCTGCCGAAGAGGGTGTGCGTGGCGGTAGCGTTGCGATCTACC
>JAUBNZ010000043.1:0-30801 GCA_032355485.1 Bonnemaisonia californica
TCCATCTGGAGGAGTCGCTTTACCACCCCGACCGTCTACCGGAAGACTAGGGATTTCTGTTGCCTCACTTGGCCTCCAGGAGTGAGCATTACGACAACCCATACGCCAGATACCCAGCTCCCAGCTGCCGGATGTGCGACATCAGCTTGGGGCTGAGGTACTGGAGGCGTCGATGATGATACGCCGTGTAAATTAGACTCGTACCCGTAGCCAATGCCCACTCCGGCAAGGCAATGGCCCAAAATGTTGCTCTACGAATGGGCTCACATCCCTGCGGCATCAACTTCGAAGAGGCATACGTGAACACAGTGGGCAGAAGGATGGGGAAGGACGGCTCGGTTTCCGATCAGAATTCGGGTTCATAGCCAGGACTATACTTCGTGCGGGAAGCGGACGCCATCTTATAGACTTCCACGTTATGCCCCGCGGCAAGTACCCGCGTCCCAATACGCCGGCTGCGTTCATCGCGGGCCTCTTTGAGATACCGGATACAGAACAACCACGGTCTGACGACCTCCCCCGGTCTGGCGCCACTAGGCGGATCTTCGCGATTCTCCCACACCGCCCCTCGCTCGACGAAGAACATTCCGTGTGGGGCGAAGATCAGAGGATTCGCGTGCGGGAGACTGTCCACCGGTCGAGTGGCCCAAACCGCCAATAGGCGGACATAATTCTCTTCCTCGGACCAACACAGGTAGGATACGTCAGACGGCATCCGCCAAGGGATTTCAACAGGACAAGGAGCGTGCTTCCGACGAGCGTCCCATGCCAGATACCCACCATTCATGGTCCCTTCCCGTTGCGAGACATGTGTTTCCACGGCATCGAAACGAGCCCAGTCGAAACGGCGACGTTCAAGGGGCTGATTGTGTAGAAGATACCAATTTGGGACAGTAACGTGACGAAACCGGTAACCCCAGCCGAGGTAAATTTCTGGATCTATCTCCGCAGCGCGACACTGAGGCTGCAAGGCCAGCAAAGTCACACCGGGGCGCTTCGAGAGCATACAGTCAACGGGCGAGACCTAGGAACCCTGGGTACACCGCTGGAAGAACCGGGCTGTCCTGTCGCCATGTGAGCTGTACTCGTGAAATTGCTTCGCGGATTTGTTGCAAAATAAACTGTCTGCGACGTGAAGTGGGTATGCAGGTGAAATGAAACACCAGAAGAGGCACATATTTGCTAGCGCGAAGCCGGTTTTATAAGCATTGCTGCCAGGGCAGGCGCCCGCTCGCAGTGACTCGCACTTTGTACAGTTCGAAGCACCTTGCATCAACACGCGGAACCACGCAACACCATCATGAAACTCCACCATGTTTGCCAATACCGCTGCACGTGCATGCGCTCGCTCGAGGAGACTCGAACGGGCACCAATCACCGTACCGCGCAACGGAGGTACGGAATGCCGGACGCCACACATAAGCGTCACCGCAAGGACCGGCTGTATCGAAATCGATGAAAAGGCACGCACCCGCTCGATGCAAATCGATCTTAGCGCAATTCGACGCATCATACCGTACCATAATCCAATGCACCCATTTCGCCAGCACTACGGCCAAGGCACAGGCCCGCTCGGGGCGACTCGAACTTTGTGCCTATCGAAGACCTCTCATCAACATTCGGCCGCTCGAGGCGACTCGCACTTGACTCCATTCGCCGTACTTCGCGCCGCCGGAACAGAACGCCGGACGCCACGTCTATACGTTACTGAGCGAACCGGTTGTATCGGAATCACTGCCAAGGCATGCGCCCGCTCGCGGCCAATCGACCTCGGCGAAAACCGATGCACCTCGCAAAGACGGAACGGAACACCGGATGAGACCCTTTTCGCTCACGCGAGGCCGGTCTCATGAAGCTGGAGACGGGGGCATGCGCCCTCTCGAGGCGACTCGCACGTGATGCACGTCGACGCACTGAGCAGCACCAAGATGCAGCAGACCCTTTTCAACCGGCATCGCTGCCCGGGCGCGACCCGCTACACGCCTACTGAAGCCACTCGGCACCATTCACGACCACACTTTCGGGTCTCCCCCTGCTACGGGACCATGAGAGAAATCAATACCCGGGGAAGTGGGGAACAGCACCCCGCCCTACCCCCGAAGGGAACGCTCCGCCAAGCCGTGGGTAGGGTAAAATCCCCAGTTGTGGCGACACAGGGACAAGGGGCCAGAAGGCCTACAAGGTTTCTTTTACGACTCTATCAGGTCGGTTCTCACGTCTACCCGACCCAACCCGTCACCACCTACATCCAGACACCGCTTCGACGGGTTTCCCCTCCACATCTCCCACGAGGTTCGCAGGAACGCCATTCACGGCCATTTCCTCTCCGACGCTGCTTTTTTCGCGTCCGTACCCCCACCTCCAGCACCGTCGCCGAACCGATCCCGCGCAACTCAACGGGAGCGACAGGGGATCGACGTCCAGTCGGCCTGGATGCAACCGACGACCGACACCTCTTATGAGGGCGCGGCCCAACTTCAGCCGACGGTACGTCGACGTTAGGGTTCCCACCTTCGCGCCCCACGTCGTCCTCGCGGAGATCCCCCCGACCACAGCGCAGAGGCCATCATCACCAGAGCTCTCCCCGCCTCCATCGGGAAACAAGCCCCCTGGCGGGCTGAACTCAGCAAAGTTCGCAGGAACGGGGCAGCCCCTTCACCCTCTGTGAACACCACCTCAGGAACAGATCCCGCGTTCAACTCCGAGATGGAAGCCAACAGGACGTCCTGCGTACCAGCCACCTGGTTTTGTAACAGCTCCAACTCGTCCTTTACTCGCGTACGTAGTCCCCCGGTTCGCCTCGAAAAATTCCTCTGCTGCTCGTGTTCCAACTTTCGATACACGGATACTTCTTCCCGCACAGTCGCGAGGACTCGCAGATCCAGGCCACGTTGCTCACACAACCGGGTATTCTCGCGCCGCAGCGACGCGACTTGTGCCAGTACCGGGACCGTTCCGGGCTCCGCCTCGTCCATTATCGCGGCTTGCAGTAGGGAAAAGATCTTCTGTATCGTGAGTGGGCCTTCTAAACTTCGGGACATCAGGAACTCCCTTGTGGGATTGAACCGATTCAATAAGACGTTGCGGCGGACCCCCATTGCTAACGAGATGCCCAAGTGATGACTGCCCCAATCTATGTCCTCACGGACTGTGTAAAAAGGCAACCACAGCCCCATATCATCCTCCGCCTGCCCCGGGAGGACGATCTTCGAATGGGCCGCCCACTCCACGCGCGCATGCATATCGAGCCACCGGCTGAGAGCCGCGGCAGGATACGGCCCACCGTTAGTAACATTCTCGACACCTAGTTGGTTGATAATGGGAATGAGACGGGTTTGAACGTAGTGCAGCCGGCCGTGCACATAGGCGATATGCAGTAGGGTCGCCCCATCCGCCGGACCCACTCCGTCAGTGCCACTGCCCAAACTTTCGCGCTCCGGAGCTGGTAGCAACCCCGATTCATCAGAACAGTACACCCGTACGTGAACACCGGCGGGAGACATTTGGGGAACCCGCGCTCCATCTCTGGCCAGAAGGAGGGATCATACCGTGGATAGAAGTGCACGCCCATGCTTGGATCCAACATATGCGCTTCGAAATTGTGGCCGCCCACGAAGAGACCGATCCAGACACGATGAAGATGCTCGCCCCTTGTTTCCTTATTGAACCTCCCACGACACAACCAGGGCCCGGCGCATTCGGGCGGCCCCAACGGAGGGTTTTGACCCCAGTAACCCCACACACCCCGCACCGGCAACAGAAAAGAGGGATGGGTGCAACCGCCAAGGGGTTCGGATGCAGAAGTAGGTCGCGGTATGTCTTTTGTTAACACCACCAGGTGACGGACGGCATTGGCGTCAAAATTTCAATGCAGACAATATAAGTCGCAGGGAATATCATCGGGAACGGACGCCCGGAAGGGCTCATGGTTTCACCTCGCTTCCCAGGCGTCATGGCCTCCCGCGCGAGATTTGGTACGCTCCCGCACCTGCCCCTCAACGGCATCGAACCGCAGCCAGTCGAGGCGCCGTACCGGACTCGAGCTTTCCCGCAAAGTGGCCCAAGTTGAGAACGCCCGCGATGAAAACGACCACCGACGGTCTAAGAAGGACAGCAAACGCGGGAGCGCGACAGACCGCCTCTCGGCCAGAGTCGGGGAAGGAAACAACCCGGCATCACCATCCTGAGACGCCTCGGACCCCGGGACATGCGCAGACCCTGTTCGCGCAGCGCTGTGCAAAGCCCACAGCGGACCATCAGGCGAATCGGCGATTGACATCGCCGCCCCGCACACAGCGCGCAAAACGCAGCTGTCCAGGACAAATAAAACTATGCAAACCGCCACGAAGAAGAAGCGCCACGAGGACCAAAGATGCTCACGCCCTTTAGCTGGAGCTGATGCCTCATTCTTGGTTGGGGGGTATAGTGGGACAAAAACTACACTCAAAAACTAGGGAGCCAAACACGTGTCCACGAGGACAACCTCAAGCGCGAGCGATGGGCGCATGACAACCCAATTGAAAAAGCGCGGCCACGTGGCAGGCGTGGGCAACGAGCGAGCGCGCACGAAACTGTAAGCTAGCTTACAGTACTCCAACGACAACCTTCGGCGTTGCATCGGTGCACCTCTCAGGGCACCGGAGCCCGACCCAGCTCCTGGCACTAATGGCATGCACAAGGCAGCATTGCAGCTAGGGCCTCTCCCTGCTTAATAGCCGGCGGGCTTCACCTGCTGGCCGACCACTAAAGGGACCAAGGAAGCACCCTTCAAGCTTAGTCTTTGCTCCACGCCTAGCTTGCCTCCGCGGTCACTCCAGGATTCCACTATTGGGTTTGCACCCCCATTCGCGCTCCCAAGCCCGTCTCCTTGACAACTCAGCTAACTCCGCGCGGCGTTGTTTGCTCACGATGCATTCCCCGTAATCGTCACCAATTGTACCAGGAACACCCATCCTTCGCCTGGATCGGTGGACCCGCGGCTCGTGGATGTTACACCCCACTTCCGCACGCGTGAGTCTCTTCGCTGAGCCTCCACAATCCCTCTCCTGAACATCCCTCTCTCCTTGCTCCCCTCTGTCCCTGTCAGCTCTACCACTCTACCGGCCTCTCTACATGACAGTTCTATAGTGACGCCTCACGGCGGTTCTTGCTTGGTCTAGAAGAGGACCTTTGGTCCTACAGGATTAATGGTCTCGTAAAAGAGAGAAGGGTGCACCATAGACCTCCAATACTTTGGAAGGCCTGCGGCGCGCCACGTTCTCCTGACCAACCGGCAGGCAACCGTGGAAGTCGACCCAGACCCACCGACAAGTCTGTGGGCCTGTGTCACTCGAGGTTGCGGGTAGTTCGGAAGGTTGACGATTGGTGGAGCGCAAAGTTCCCGTGGCACTCGACCTCACAGACACACGCCTGAGCATCTTGTGCCCGTGGGGGTGGAGGTCTCGGACGAACCAACCGCTCGCGGTGGTGGATGGGTGACACCTCGGTCCCACCTCAAGTAGGTGCGACCAAGGCTTCATGGCCCGATAAACGAAGATTCACGCGCGCGGTGCTGCTAACGAGGGACACTGCAGACCTTCGAGCACTGGAAGGCCTGCAGTTTCCCGAATCCAATGGGCAATGGAAGGAAAACGAGAGAGGCGACCCAGAACTACCGATGAAACGGTGGGTCTGGGCGCCTCGTGGTCGGTAAACGTTCCGCGAGAGGCAAGGTGGGTCGGCTCGTGTGCAGGGAGGCTGAATGGGAATCCCCACAGACCTTCTAATTGATTGGAAGGCCTGTGGTGACCCGGAGTCGGAGTTGAAGGGGAAGAAACCAGCGAACCCCCAGACCTGCCGACGAGTCGGTACGCCTGGGTGCCTCACGGGTCGGACTAGGCCTCAGACTGTTGGCAGCCCAGCGGCTTTCAACGGACTGATGCACCCCAACCACTCCGGACTCATCAGGGCTTGGTGGGCCTGAGGTGGCTCACCCCACCCAGATACCAAAACGTGGAGCTCTGGGGAGGGGGCAGCTGCAGACCCTGACCCGGCCAATGGGGGAAATAACACCGGAGCAGGTACCCCGATAAAAGGGGTAACTTTCGCACGATTGCCATGCCTCGGCGGATTTGTAGAGAGGCAGGCTCCTCAGTACAGTGCCCACCTCTCTGATATGCCTGCGGCATGCACTCCGCAGACCTCCCCAACGCACCCACTCAGTACAGTACGGGAGGTGGACGGTGAGGAGCGACCTGCCGCATCAGCAGAGAATAAATAGATTGGGTGCCAAATCACTTAGGATACCACCATATGGGGCATCCTGAGTGGCCAGCACAATAATTATGTTATATTATTATGTGAATATAAGATGTCTGCTTGACCCCTCCACAGGCCAGTACACGCCGACCCGGCTGGCCGGTGTGCACTGGGCCCGGGTTCGACGACCGACAATCGCTTCGAGTCGTGCCGGTATCTTCGGGCAATCTCGAATGCAGCCCCGGCCTTGTGGCCTAGCCTGCGTTCCTCACGAAACGCGGCATCCGCAAGAGCCAGAAGCTCCTGATGCTTCTTGGAGTCGCCCAGCGCATGCCGAAAACTTCTTTCTAGGACGGCTTCGTTCTCCTGATATTCCGCGACGGCCCTCTCTGACCGGCTGAGCAGAGCGCCCAGTCGGTTGAGAGCGCCACCGACGGTGAACTCCATGCTACCAATAGGTAACAAGCTCTCCCATTGGACGTTAGCTCGTAGAGTGACCACAGGGGTGAGCTCCTTCACCTTCTTTATCCACCGCAAATCCAGCGGCTGCTGCAGAGGATTCTGCAGTGGTTGTGGTGGCTGACAGGGTGAGGAGAGGGGCTCCTCAAGGCCCCGACGAGCGAAAAAGGGCCGTGGCTGGCCGACCTCCCGCATTGCGGAATGCCCGAGCCCGGTTGCTCGCTGCCGCCCCTGGCCCCCTAGCAATTGATTTCCCGCTGCCACCGGTGCCTCGCAGGACTAAAAGTTCCCGCGGGCCCGGCACGCGGCCATCTGGCAATACACAAGCAACCCGGCGGACATCTACAATGGACGGCAACTGAGAGTAGTTGGGGTGCACGTACGAGTGATACTCGGAACGTGTGGCCGCAACTGCTGTGAAGACGACCGCCCGGACTGCGTCCCATTCCAGGCTTTCGGAAAGCGGAAAGTTTTGATTGGGAATGAGCGGGTCAAGGTCCTCGAAGCACTGCAGAATGTGCTCCCAACAGGACTGCGAGAAAACGGGGACGCTACGACGGGAATGGCACTCCCCATGGAGTTCCATCCCCATTAGTATCCCTCGCTCCTGGTTTAGGAGGGCATGGAACTCTTCCCGTAAAAGTTCGTTCGCTGAATCCCAGCCCGCAGTCCTCGCAAATTAAATCGAGGCCGGTGGGTCAGGGGAAAGCAGATTATTCGGAGGAGCCGCTGGCCGGAGCCAAAAATATGGCAGGGCAGCGAAATCCTCCGACGGCACCACTAGTTCGCCCGCGGCGCGGGCGTTGCGCTTTCCCCGCTTCGAAAACACGCGATGGTCCTCTCCCGTGATGAGGCCACGAAAAGCACGGGAGAGGGCTCGCGATTGCATCAAGTCGTTCTTCCTCGCGGAAAAGATCGACGGCCAGCGGGTACACGAAATTCTGACACTTCACGAGCGGTATTAGCTCCATTCGTGTGCCCCTGAAGGGAACGTCAAAGAGCAATAATTGCATACGCTCTACGTATTCCGCGTCCTCGGCGCGATAGAGGAAGGAGCGGTCGCACTGCATCCCCGTTGGGATGCATTAGCGCCGCTCCAGTTGCAGCGCAAGGAAGAGGTGGGACCAACAGCGACCGGCTATAACGGAATCGGGCGCCTCCAGGCCCGCGATCACACGAATATCCTCATGCTGCTCCTCGCTGGACAATGCGAGCCAAGGAGCCAAATATGGCTGCGCCTCCCACTCCTCGCTAAGGTGGGGAAGGTTAGGCAAAGGAGGAGCCCATGCATCCTGCGTACCCATCTCTAGGCGCGGCGTTGAATCGGTCTCCATCGGAGATGCGTGGTCCGCAGACGGAGGGCTTTGAGCAATCGAGGAAGAACATTCGAGGGGTCTCGCGACGCCCTCGACGTCCTCCGCCAACGACACTGCAGGCAAGATCCCTCATCGGGAGCCCGCGCCCCGATGGCGGGGGAAGTAGCCATCATCACGTCGGAGGCACCGACCGCTCGGGCGTCCGGTCCTCCTGACGATGACTCTGGAGGAGGCGACGAAGCCGTGAGATCGATATTTTGCGGGCGGCCACCGCTCCCCCATCATCGATGGGGGAGAGTTGGCAAGGGCCGCCGTTACGGGTAGGAAGGTTGCGCCGGCAGGGGCTGTTTCAAAGGCCCAGCTGGGCTGGCGTCCAGCCGTGTCGGTCTCCCCGGCTTCCAGGACGCTTTTATTCGCAGGAAAGGGACTGGATGGCATCGTACGGAGAGCCGGAACGAAGCGCGGGGATTGAAAGACAGTGGAGAGGCTGGGTAAGCGAGAACAGGACAACGCGGTCGAGAGAGAAGCGCGGGGATGAACAAACGGTTGAAAGGCTGTACAGGACGACGCGGTCGAGAGAGGTATGCGCGGAGGACAATCGGACTCGGAAGGCGGTGGAGGGGATGAAATATGGAAGGGAAATGACTAGATCTACAACCGTCAGTAGGAATTCTGAATGCGTCGTCTCGATGCTGAGCGAGGCAGGGTCAACTATCGCTACATAATAGCGCTGACACATGCGCCGCGCAGGCCCCCACGAGGTCTGCATGAGCAAGTCCACTGCCTCCGCTTGTGAGAAGCACGCTCACACCTGAGGAGGGGGCCGTGTAGTACCCAGCCATTCCCGGCTGGGGCTACTGGGCCCCGCGCCGTGGTAACCTCAGGGGCGCACGACGCTGGGTTACGGCGCAGGATTTACGTACCCCCCCCCGTGCAGTGCGTTCTTGAACGGACGGCATATTTAATTTTTTCCACCGACACCCGTGCACTTGACAGTGCACGCGTGCCCGGGATGGGGACATACAGGCCAGATCGGTACGGACTGCTGGAATCTGGATTCCCCGCGCCCACGTATACGCCGTTGGGTACACGTGTGTGCGTGGGGCCAGGACGGCTTACAGTGCTGATTCCAAAGGGCCAGTGCAGCAGGACCTGAGCTCCCATAACCTAATCTGCCACGACTGCCAATGACCGACCGCCATCGTCGGCGGCGCCCATTACAGTACCGCCGGCCTACCCTTCGCGGGGCGGCCCGCATAGCCAACCACAAGCCACCCCTTACCGTACAGCGGTGGGGGTGGGTTCGTGCGGCTCTCTGTAAGCCACGTGTACAGATTGCGTAGCCACACCACCCAAGGCGGTACTACTGGCCTAAATTATGTAGTTATTGAGTAGTGTAAGCAAAGGGATGTATACTAGTATTTAAGGGATTAGCTAAAGACTATCCTACAACTAAAGAGTCAGCAAAGACCTCCCCTTTGACCTTACAACTCAACTTGCGGAACAACACGCCTCGCGCCGTTCTCGACTACCTTCCTCTAGTAGGAAGGCATCGGTTCGGTTAGCACTAGCGTGGTTCAACGTCGTCCTCATTGCCCCACGACCGCCTCAAAACTAGCATCCGCGCGACGCACCACACGTGATGCGCCGTTAACTTTAATCCGTCCTATACTATCCTTTCCCCGGCACGACCACACCCGTGGACGTGCCTCGGGAACCTCAACCCGACCTACCTTTCCTCCAGAGGGAAAGGCAGGCTAGTGGGCGATCCATAGCAGCGCTCCACGGACCCCTTCGCCACGACAGTTTCCGGCCGTGTTCGAGTGGAAATCTACCTCGAACACCCTGACTCACCCCCGTGGGCGAGCCAGGGCGACGAGTAGCAGTCTCAGTACTGCCCAGCCCGGAGGCGACAGGAAATACTTTGCTCTCTAGCCTCACCGTTACCGGCTACTAGGGACACTAGGATCCGGAGGGTGGCAAGGCGCTTTCTGTAAATACTACACAGAGAGTGGGTAGTACTACAGCCACAACCACCCACGACCGACTTCCAGCACCACCCACGACATCCATCGCCCTATTTCCCGTGATGCCGAGCCACTCATTTATTGCCGCTGCCGCTGCGCTTGCGGCTACAACCGCAGCTTTTACGACAATTTCCTTCACACATCAGCTCACATTTAAATAGAAAAGAGGAACGCCCAAGCTTCGCTCTCGAATGAGTCCCAAATATTCTCGCTTCGCCCAGCTTCGTCCTGTACACAGCGATCAATTGACCCCTTGGAACCGGATTCTTTCTTGCGGTTCCGATGATGAATTTCTCATCTCCGTTAATGTCACAAGAGCGTTGCTTTTAGAAAGGCTCCTTCCTCCCTTTGATTTCGAGAGAATCCGCTGTAATTTCGGTATCCCATACCGCAAAGGGCCGAAACAGCGGGGTAGAAGAGCACAGCTGAAGACAGTTGACCTACTCTCTCTGGCTTTGTGGTTTGTTAATACGAAAAATGCCATGTTCAGTACATGCCCTATTTTGGAGAAGTCCCTGCATCGATGGTAGTATGGATGTATTTTTCTTTAGAGGTTCTACTTCGCGTTGTTAAGAACCAGTCCCGAACATACTTCGAAATACGGTGACCCACGGAACAGAAAATGAGGGATTCTGCAGCGTTGCTGGAAGGTAACTGGCAAAATAGGCCCCATTGAAGGGGGTTTTGGCGTGACTGACGGTGGCCGAATACCATTTCCGGACTACACTAACACATAACTTCAGAAAGCGTACTTTGAATAATTTACTCAGAACGTCGAGGTGACGAATTCATTCGTCTGGAACTTTTTTGGGGAGCTCATCTATGCTGCCGTCAACTTTCCGGGGAGTTGGCACGACACTAAGCTAGCATCAGCGACGGACCTGTATTACCCTAAGTTTTCAGACGAGATTACACCTCTAGGGATAGCTATCATTGGAGACAATGCCTTCTTGAACATTCAGCAGGCTGCTAATGGCAAGTTTCTGCGTGGAAGAAAGGTTAACGAAAGCAGCGATATTACGGAGACAGCAGCTCTTACAGCCGTTGACCTCATCTTACAACGGGTAATGCCGAGCGAACATCAGTCGGCAGAATGGGAAGTTCGATCTCTCGAAGGGCCGTTTCAGCGCTTGAAGACTCCCTTACCAGAAGATGTCAGGAAGATATTGAGGCTGCTGCGCATCTCTTACCAATTTTTTAAATTTCGCATGCGCTTTGTAGGCCTCAACTAGATCCGTACTATGTATTCGCGTACACTATCATGAGCTATAGTGACTGTAAATACTTGGAACGGACATCTAGTGCCACACATTACCCCGTGAACGACGGAACCGATGTTAAACTACTTTCTAAAGATGCCAAGCATCGCTATAAAGCCCTTCAAACTCACAGTTCAGTTCTATTCTTCATCGATCTTGCTGCAGCTATTTAAACCGCGCATAGTGCGTTGCAAGTCCGATAACATAGCATGGTCGGTCGCGTACTCTTCTGTACCTCCCTCTTCACAATTGCAACGACTTATTCCTTCTTTAAATTCTCGTTATCGCCAGCTGATGAAGTGATTCCATACACATTTTTCGAAATAGATCCTATATGACCTGTCATCTTCTGCACATTTTTCAGTAATTCTACTTCTGGTTTGGTCTTCGTGGGCGTTGTTCCGGTCGCGCCTGATTTTCGTTTCTTGTTTCGCGACCCAACGCAATTTTCCTCCACATCTTCGGGCTCCCTGCGCGTCACGACTAGATTTTTGCCGTCACAGTCCTCTCCCTCTCCGTCCTCTTCGATGGACGAAGATCCAAGCGTCGCAGCGGCACATCTCTTCTGTATGTCACGTGCGATTTTTCGCTCTGCGGACGGGTTCGGGGCAAGAGGGCTTGCCTGTCTTCTTTTTGGCGTTGGCCAGTTTGTCAAACTTGTTTCGTTAGGACTCTAATTACCTCCCCGGCCCCTCATTGGCGGCTGCCCAAGCCCTAAACTTTCTGGCTACAATACTCCATTCGTTTGCTCCAAGCGGCTCTACTTCCTCGGCGCATTCGAGCAGAGCAGAAATTTTATCCGCGCTATAGTTTGGCCCCCCGCGCTCGATGAGTTCTTCTCTCTTTTAGCCATAGCGGCGGACGAGCTTGCCGGATTCGCCCCGCTGTCACTCCGTTCTTATGTACATGGCGCAGAGGAGGGACGCCCGGAGGTTGAAGGCACATCGCTGCTTGAGTTACTAGTGTGAGGATCGCTGGGAGGAGAGTGGGTGGGTGTATGCGAGGGCATTCTTGAAGCCATTTCGGAAGCACAATAAGTCATAGGACCGGTCAAGGGTGCCGATTATTGACGGATTGATGGAGATCGGTTCGGTTTGAACAAGTTTGCCTTATATGAGGGTGCCCCGGCATGACCCATGAGGTGGAGGAGGAGTTCGCCAATCTTTGCAGTTAAGTTATGTATCTCTATCATAACGTAGCAGAGTGGCCGAGTGGCCCTTCCTGGTTGCACCCAGTAACACGATACAGGGGGGTCCCTCAATAGTTCGCACATGATTAGTTCGCTTGGTCAATAGTTCGCCTCTCGGACGATGTCACGCCATTTCACAATTATACACGTGTACATGAATGCACCGTTGTGGAAGCCACCGTCCTTCCGAAAACTGATGACGCTCGTTCTCGCACTACGGCCGACATCATCACAATCATATCTAATTCATCTGGAGACAAGTTGTTTGAGGGGTTGGAGACTTTATCAGAAAATACTGGTCTGTCTTTGGCCAGCGAAGGGCTCCGTCGGCCAAAGCGGGCTTTTTGGAGGGGTATCGAGAGCAGACGAGAGAAAAAACAAAGCAAATGCTCATTTCCGAGCATTTTGGGGGGGGCATTCATGCGCCAGCAGAGCGATCTTAATAGTTCTTTCTGTCAGTAGTTCGTATTTGTTGTTCCTGGCTAGTGATGTGCAGGCCTTGAGGAGTCCTCTCCTCGCGAGGCCCTCGGAGGACCTAAAATTGCAAGGACAGCTCCTCGTCCTCTCCACGGTCATCGAGGACTCTGCCGAAAGAGGGCCACGAGGCAAACGTAGACGGCGTGTAATGGAGAAGTAAAAATGCCAAATTTCATTGCAGTACAATAGTGACAAGATCTTGTGTCGGTACTGATGGGCCTGTGTACAGCGTTCTTTTCCGTGCTGTACTGGGGGTTCCTGTTTAGGGGGACAGTGTACTTTGCACCGTAAAGGAAAGAATCCTTTACCCCACGAACTTACCGTTACAGCACTCACTTAAAACCGTAACAAACGTAAAACCATACTCAAAACAGAACATAACAACGTATCCACTTTCAAAAAATAGATGACCATCAGGACCACCGAGGCATCTGCACATCCTCTCCCCAAGAAACACCCACAAACCAACCCAGCACTGCCATGGAATCCAGCCCTGTCATTGAATCCCCCGGCACGCCACAGAGCAATGAATGGACTGATTACAAAGGTGGTTCAACTGCAATTGTCTACTCCTGTGTCCACGTGAGAACAGAAACGAAGCAGTACAAATGCAAAATATACAAGTCCATCCAAAAGCTGGGACATAGAACTACGAAAATCACCCGGTACTTCCAGACGAAACATCCCATGACAAAGATTGACATCCCATATGACCTCCGAAATTGCAAAAAGGATGCCTCCCTATCCTTGCTCTCAGTAATTATGAAGAAGGCCGCAAGTACCCAAAATCAAGCGTAGCAGCACCCAGCAAGTTAACCTCGCCGGGCTCTTGGCAGAATGAGTAGCGGCTGATTTCCGACCTTTATCAGCTATCGAAGATCCGGATTTTCGGTCCATTCTGGAACAAGTCAACCCACGATATCAGACAGTATCACGAGCGGCTGTGCGTATGGAACTCTTTCAGAAAGAGAGAGCATTTGATACTTTGGTACGAGACGAACTACCCCAGGTCTCTGCAGTTGCTGCAACATCCGACTTTTGGACGGATGAAGCTGAACGAGGCTAATGCTCATTAACGGTTCATTAAGTGGATGATCAATGGCGGTACAAATACCGACTTTTGGCGTGCCACCCCTTTCTTCATCGCCACTCTGGCGAAGAAATCTCCGCTGTATTTACATCTGTTTGCAAGAATTTCAACGTGTTGAAGAAAACAATATTCATTACTGTAGGCAACGCTTCAAATGCCAAGCGATTTTTAGCCAATGCAGGGCAAGAGCATGCAATTCTGTTGGCACTTGATAGTGACATGCGTGACGATGTTGGCGAGCCGCACATGATACAGGAAGCCATTACATCCATCAACACCCCAAGTACAGCAACGGTTCATGGCTCAACCGGTGCTGGCGATGGTATGCTAATTGACGGCGTGCAATCATTGGATGTGCTAAGCGATATTAACCAATCACCGGTGCTCCATCAAGATGATTTAGATATTTTGCCACCTGATGACATTTGTCAATCATTTTTGGCCCATCAAATTTCATCTGCCATTCCAACCCAGAATGCGACGTTGCACCGGATGCCATGTGCTGCACACACCATACACTCAGCCTACTATTTGCACTCAACGAAAATGAGCTCCATGGTCTCCTCAATTCTGTGAGGAAGATATGCAGATTTTCCAGGAAGTCCCCTTCTGGAGCTCTATACCTGGAACGCCAAGAGATGCAAGCCGTGAAAGAGCCGCTACGACTTGTTTTGGATGTGGGAACTAGATGGGGCTCAACCCTACTCATGGTTGAGCGATTTCTGAAGCTGCAGACCTTTATCGACAACGCCGTTCTGGAAATCTATGCAGAGCAATTCTCTTTCGGTTCTTTGAAGCCCATTTTGCAACAAACGTCCGCAGAAGTGGAAGTCCTAAGACAGGTGTGACAATTCTAAAAGATGCGGAAGCAGCTACTGGAATATTAGGTGCGGAGAGGTCTCCAACTATCCATCTGAGAGACTTCGTGTTAGCGAAGGTAATTGGGAAGTTGCAAACTGTGGTGGAAACGACACAACCTGGGTCCGTACTATACGGCTTGGCTCATAGGCTGATGATTTATCTCTTCCACCATAAGGCAAATGTATTAGAATGCGACGCTGCCCCTTTGTTTGCTCAATTTGTTACAGTTATGGCACCTGCGTACCGCGGCATGTCCCATATGGCGTTCATTGAGCCATACAAGTAGGAAGACGAGGAGGTCATTCGATATATTGCGAGAATTGTTGCGACTCCCAATTCTGGTTTGGAGCAGGATATACCAGACCGGGATAAGAAACCAGCGGTGGACAGCGAATTCCACCAATTTCTCCTCGTCGATAATATACAAGTTGATGCTAATGCTGGACTGATTCGGTCGACGAGCTTTACGGCAAGGGTTACTGACGAATGGCGTGTTTACAAAGTTTCTGCCGTTGGGGTTGCAGGGGATTTCCCCTGACGTACTGGTCCTCTGCCCAACATTGCCCGCCTGCTCTCGCCCAAGTCGCTCGGATAGTCTTAACTCGACCTGCTTCTTCCACAGCATTGGAAAGGGTCTTTAGAGCAGCCGGGGTTGTGTAGAAGCGGCGCAAAGCTCGTCTGAGCCCAGAGGCAACGGAAACCCTCGTCAAACTGGGGACCTACGTTAGATTCAAACGCGCTGTGCCATGTGCCTTACAGTAACACGTTGGTCCCGTGTGCCTGGCGCGATGACCGCCAGAATCGGAACAACGGTGATAGTAAAAGCCCGACGTAACTATGATAGCACGAAATCCTGCTTTGTGAGCAGATACGCTATCCCATTCAGCCAGAGGGCAGCGAAGATGTACACGAACGCAACGCTTGTATGTAAAAAACCACTGAGCCTGACGGAAACGACGCATTCACGATGGCCAACAGCACCTCGCACTGCGGAGCGAAGCGCTCTTTCGGCGAAGATGAAGCTTTTGCTCCGACAGCGTTGCGGGTCACACGCAGGGATGCGCTAAATTCGGTTTCACGTTAGTCAGCGGCGCTGGGTAGTCGCTTTCAGATATGCGAGTGATGACGTACCATGAGTGAGTTCGACACACACAGGTCGGAGGTTAGTTGTTAACGCAGCGACGTAGGAGCAGCACCGGCAGCTTCAGTGGTAGGCGGGAGTAGAGCGGCGCCGCGTACGGCAGCGTTCTCACGGGAGCACGGCGTCGCGTGCGGGGCGGTAGTGGAGCGGGAGCGCGGCAGTGAGTGTGCGGCAGTACCCCAAGGTGTTGGGCGACAACTTTTCCTCCTTCATTGCGTCGAGTTTGGTCACGTGCTGACATGTGGCCCACATCCAATGTGTCTCGAGGGCCTTGCGGAGATGCCATTCGCGGTTTTCGAAGAACCCACAGGTGAAGGCGCCCACGGCGGGTCACTGCTCGTAAGGGTAGCCTGTGAGAACGAAGTCTTTATCATCACGGCACCGGCGGGCCACAGTACCATAAGCGCGCATCCATTTCCCATCGATCTCGGCTTGCAGCAGGGATGAGCCCTTCCCCACCTTGCGCGCCTTGACGATGAGCTTCGTTGACGAGAGTCTTGCTGTTCTTAAATGATTTCATCGTGCTTCAGTGCGCTATAATTGCAGAGCCCAGTCGTTTCTTTTGACCGTATGGAATGGTGCCTACCGAAATCTGAGGACTCTCTTGAAAAGAGAGAGGCATACTGGGAGACCATCAAGGAATAGTCGACCCCTCCCTCTTCTTCAGTGGAGAGGGCTTTCCTCTGACGGTGACACCCTTCGGATCAGAGATCCATTTGCGTACGTATCGCGTAGATCCAGATTATCTGGCATCCCTCGCTATCCATTACAGTAGACGTTTCATGTGTATAAACAGCCGTCTACTCTAGACGAAAAGACAGAATTGCTGTTATTTGGGGAGGATTGAAGATTTCCTTTCTGTTTTTAATTAAATTTATGACTCTAACCCATGTGTAACGGAAGAAACCCGTTTTATGTTCACAACGGTTACATAGTATGCACGAAACGACTTGATACTCTGCATACAGTCCACTGATTCGCTTATGATTGGGTTATTCACTATTTCATTTGGTCCTTTTCAAAAACGTATGTAAGTACTAATATACTGCGTTATTTAGTAAAATTCCAACCATTTGGTTAGATACTGCGTCTCTCTTGATAATATGAATACATTCCGTTGCAAAAATATATCCTTTTCCTAATACTACATAAAATGTCCAAACCTGTGCAGTATTTCTATAAAATTACGTTTCTAGAAATCCCTAACCACCAGAAGTGTTTCAAAAACATATCCTTTATCTAATGCAAGTTTTCTTAAGTAGTGACTAGTAGTATATCTTGGCCCCTTTGGACTGTATCATGCTTATGCAACGCCTCTACATCGATCCAATGTGATTTTTGATTACATTTGAATCGATGGCGTTCCAGCATTGCTTGATACAGTCCTTCAGATCGACAAGTGAATGAAATTGCCTCCCATTAGCATAAACCATACGAGCCAGTATGCCTCAAATGTTCCTAATTGGGTTGAGATCAGGCGATCTGGGGGCCACTTCAGAACATCCATTTTCAAGGACTCGAACCACTGCATCATGGCCCCATAAACATGGATCGGTGCATTATCTTGTTGATAGATGAAAGAATCGCCGTGAATGCAGTAGGAAGACGTAATTAGAATCTCCTCTAACACTTCTGCGTATCAAGCAGAGTCCATCTTCCCTTCAAAAAATGCAACGTCTGACCTCCCAGTATGAGAAATCGCGGCCCTTACCATGACAGATTGACCTCTAGAATGACGGGCGACAAATGGGTCGGTTTCAAAACCAAGAGTACCTTAAGCACAATTTGCAACATGAAAGTTACGGTAAATTCTTTAAATTTATCTAAAAACAGAGAAAACCTTTTCTCCAGATCTGCTTCTTGTGCTTCTACCTGACTTAACAGTTTCGTGATTGGACGAGTAGATCTGGAGATATTCCCCATAAGATTGTTACACGCCAGAAACGCCGCCTTCTAAAACCACTCCAGCAGCTTCTGAGCCACTCTCAAAGTACTTGTGTCGTACAACGTCGTTGTGCTGGTAATACCTATCCAAGATATTCACCTTGAGATATTTCTGCCGTGTTTGTTCATGTGCCGAAGGCACTTCCGTCAAAGGAGTAATAACCGCATTGTATGCTCCCAAGGTCTTATCACTATTCCAATCTGAACGAACAGCCTCTGCATTGTTACAGCTCTAGAGAAAATTGAATGCTCTTTGAGGTTGCGACGTTGTGAATTCCTTAACACGAACTGTCCCCATAAAATATTTGATGAAAGCAAATACAGGAGATTTAGGAAGCTTAAAAGTAGAAGGAATGGTAAAGAATTGACCTAGAAACTTCTTCCATTCTCTCCAATGAACATGATTGCATGGTACGCACTTTGTGTTAGACGCACTCCTTTCAATAAATCGCATCATGTCAGCAGGTGAAACAACGTTGGTCTTTCGTAGCTTTCTCTTAACATGCCCGAATGCCCCGTCACAGACATTTTTAGTGTGCCCAGCCACTAGGAAATAAAGAGTAATAGTATCATCGAGCCCAACTAGCACTCTCCATGCCAAGGACTAAATATCGTAACGGTTCTTGTTCTGACCACTACAGTTGTCTGCGTGTAATTTGAAAGATCTTGAAGATGCAGTAGAACTGTTTCCCCGAAACGCTTCCAGCACTGCATGAAGCATAGAAATGACGACATTTGCAGTCTTTTAATTCGGCCAGTGGCCTTCTTCAAGGCCGAATATATAGTTAGTAGATAGGTTGCTACAGGAAACACCAAAAATATCAAACTTCAAGCCTGTATTGAAATGGAGCTGTCCTGGTTGTCTTTCAAGTCTAGGGAGTAGCACCGTCTCGGCTAAGTCAAAGACTAAATTGCAGGTTTCGTTTGCTTCAGAAGACTCAGTTTCCCTTTGAAAACTCTTGTAAAAGTCAAACTCAGACTTCGCCTCTGCCCGGTGACGTACGATAAACATTTAACTGCTCCGATATCTAGGGTCATGATGATCGAAGGTTGCCTTATGTTTTTTAGTGTTTTTCATGTATCAAAAAAGTCGCTTCCACTGTGAGCAATGCGTAATGTTGGCATCAACTCCTTCCAGCACCTCACAAAAAGGTTATAAGAAATTGCAGAGGGCGGAAATATAATGGACGGAGAGGACGTGCCTAGACCATTTAGAATCTCACACCACTGTTCTTGATAGATACCATGTACATTAACTTTAGTTGTGTCAATGGGGAGCAAACGCAACGGAGTTTCATCCCGTGATCCTCTACCTCGCGGGCATTCAAGGCCATGGACAGATGCATAGTTTTTTAGGAATGCAGAGACGATAATGTTTTGGACACCTTGTCTCCCCTTTGTACTGTCATTACGGTGGGTTTGGAACAGATCTGGAAGGGCAGAATCTGCTACACTTCGACCGTGGCGTTCAACTGTTTTTTGGGAAAGCTGCAATACCGCAGCGAATGCAGGGCGGCAAACCCTCGGCCCCTTGAGTTAATAGCCACATGTAGTACTCCCTTTGGTTTGTAGCCCCGACCTCCGTCGCCTCTTCCGTGATTCGACAACACTGTGAGGCAAAGAATCATTTCTATCAATAGATATCGGACATGTTGAATTGCTTACACTATAATTATTATACAAATATTTGCCGAAGTATTGCAGAATTCATCGACAAGATAAGATCAGTGTTCGAGCATCGAACTCGAGATCCTGTGCTTCTGGTTTTTGGAGGGCGGTAAACCACTACACCACAGGGTGGGTTTAAAGTCGTCCTACGGCGATAGAATTACAATAGAGGATACGTACGCCATATGGCCTTGCGATTCGCAACTTGCGAAGTCAATTACCCAGCTCACGCCGCACTAGTGTTCTGCTCTTCACAACGCAAAGTCTGCGACGAAAACAGATCCTGCCTCTATCTCCCCCTCTCAGCAATTTCACGCCATCTCACTTGCACAAACTGATCGAAGCTGATTTCTGCACTCTGCTGCTGCCCCTGGCCACACACACCCTGCTCTCTTAATATCCCTCATTGCCAATTGCCTGTTGTGCTTGCAAATCAAATCTTCAACTCGTCTGTATTCTGTCACAAAGCTTGCTAGTGTCTTTTTCGCTCTTCGACACTCGCTATCCTTAATTTTCACATCAATCGCTGCCATGGACACCCCAGCATTCACCTCGAGTAGTTTCCTAGGTCTCAGAAGTCACCATATTGCCAGCGCATCGCTTTCACCACGTTTGTCCAATTCTTTGGTGATCTCCCGTAAAGCCACACCGTCGATGATCGCAATAGATCGTTCCCAAATTCTTGACACCGTCTTTAATCAAAATGTGCCAGACTCTCAAGGCCGTTTCGGTCGTTTCGGCGGACAGTACGTCCCAGAGACTTTAATGGGTTGCCTTGACGATCTGGAAAAGGGCTACTATGAAGCGAGGGATGATCCTGTTTTCCATGCTGAACTTGACCAACTGCTCAAAGACTATGTCGGCCGTGCCTCCCCACTCTACTTTGCCGAACGCCTCACCGCTCGGTACGCCCGCCCAGATGGCTCTGGTCCACAAATTTATCTCAAGCGTGAGGATCTGAATCACACGGGTGCGCACAAGATTAACAATTCTTTGGCGCAGGCCCTTCTGGCGAAGAGGCTTGGAAAAACAAGGATCATTGCTGAGACTGGTGCTGGCCAGCACGGTGTCGCCACTGCCACCGTCTGCGCTCGCTTTGGTCTCCAGTGTGTTGTCTTCATGGGAGAGAAAGATATGGATCGCCAAGCCCTCAATGTATTCCGCATGCGTCTTCTTGGCGCCGAGGTACGTCCAGTCACCTCGGGTTCAGGCACTCTTACGAATGCCCTGTCTGCTGCGATTCGTGACTGGGTCACATACCCGATAGAGACACATTACATCGTGGGCAGTGTGGCCGGTCCCCATCCATATCCAATGATGGTACGTGACTTCCACTCCGTCATCGGTGAGGAAGTTAGGGATCAAGCGATGGAAAAGTGGGGTGGCAAACCAGACATTCTCGTTGCATGCGTTGGTGGTGGATCTAACGCGATGGGCTTGTTTCACACGTGGACGAGTGATGAATCTGTGCGTTTAATCGGAGTTGAGGCGGCTGGTAAGGGGCTAAATACTGAGGAACACGCAGCTACTCTCACCAAGGGTACTCTGGGAGTCTTGCATGGTTCAATGAGCTATCAGCTTCAGGATGAGCATGGTATGCCGTCTGAGGCCCACTCAATCTCTGCCGGTCTTGACTACCCTGGTGTTGGGCCGGAGCATAGTTATATGCGTGACACGAAGAGGGCTGAGTACTATAGTGTTACGGATGATGAGGCTCTTGACGCATTCAAGTTGCTTAGTCGACAGGAGGGTATCATTCCTGCGCTTGAGACATCTCATGCGATTGCGTACCTGGAGAAGCTCTGTCCAACTTTGGAGGGCTCCCCTAAAATTGTACTCAACTGCTCTGGCAGAGGTGACAAGGATGTCATAGCCGTAATGGATCACTTGAAGAATCGCAACGATACTGATATGGGATTCTAGGCATAACTGCGAAGCAATAGTTACAATGTAGAGAACTTAAGATGGAAAATCACCTACAAGGATACCACTAAACAGATAGCAACGCAAAGAATTCTCATGAAGCCCGATTTTATCTCCACATGTGACTAGGCTCTGTTTGTGCATCTATTAAAGGTCATTTGGATCCTGTGCCATGAAGAATAAACAGGAAAACCACAGGCCAATCACAACAGCTGCGTTAACGAATGTGTCCGGTGGGCACCAGAGTGGTAGAGAGAGGTAGATCATATACAGCTGCGCGAGACCAAAGAATACAGCGGTAACTGAGAGGTTGATAATGAGTGTCTTAAGCACGATACGATGCTTCACAGGACGCACTTCACCGATACCACCATATTCGTCCCGTGCTGGTTCCGGCAGTCCGCGGTTATATAAGAAGCCTGCCGCTGCAATGAAAGCCATGGCCATGCAAGAGCCTGCGAGAGTGGGCGTGACGAAGCCGAGCACGACGAAAATGCCCATGATTATTGCCGTGCGCTTAAGATATTTACGGTTGGGGAGCTTGATGATACCCTCCGCCCAGGTGGGTACAACAAAGCGCTTCTTTGGCTTGGGTTTGAGGTCATAGGGCGACTCCCTGATCTTCGGCATGAGGGAGCCAGACATTCTTTGCTGTAGCTTATCTTCGAAGATCTTGTCCTTGTGCACGTCGAGCATCATAAGCTTCTTCCTGTCATCAGCGTACTTGATGCTAAGGCGCTTGACAGCGCTGTCGACTTCATCGTATGTAGCATCTTCAGCGACACCTAGTGCACGATATGGATTGGGTCCAGTGGACCCGGTGGCATTCTTTTTTGCGGCGTTCTTCTTGCCGAATCCAAAGAGCATGGAGACACCTCGCGAGCTAGGTGGTAAAGTAGCCACTCGCGCGGATGTCGGTCGAATGGGGCAACTTGTGATGAAAGAGGAACGGCTTGCTCGTGCCGCGGGCAACGCAGATGTTATGGGGAGGCTGACGAACGCCATCGCTGATGCTTGATGAACAGGAATTGCAATGCAAGGTTGACTGCAGTGCCAGGAGTTGGATGGGGTGACGATGTGCACGGATATCGTTCTCTTCGTGCTCTCAAGAACGTGATTCGAAAAGGCTCAGATTTGATTGAGAAGATGGACAAAAGACATAGATTCAAAAAGGCCTCTTCAATTGGGGAATGCGTGTGAACCGGATAGAAGGCTGAAGTTAGAAGAGTCTGACAGACTTCGCAACAAGGGCACACGGCGTAATTTTGCTGCGGACGGGCATAATCACCTGCTACCAGATTTGAGCTCCCTGATAAAGTTCCATTTAAAAGAAGATCATAATATGAGTGAGCCGATATAACCAGAAGTGTTCATAATATAATACGCGTAAAATATGTGTACACTACGTTTTGCTTTCTCTGCTCTAAAACACGTTCTACAAATTACTTTCAAAGCCAGAAAAAATCAAGACATTTGATAGCTACAAGAGATTTCCGCAGACCTCTGAAAAATGAGCATGTGGACTGCTTTTCATTTTGTTTTTCTGTGAAGGCGGCGGCGGCATTCAAGGAAAAAACCGCATTCTTGCCGTAGTTCCATTTTTCTCTTGAACCTGTCCCCTATTCGATGCAATTGTACAACTGCTTGTACCAGGGCTATCTGAAGTCGCCCCTATTCTCTCAAACATCGCCATTTGCACGAAGGACATCAATCAGAGCTTTTTTCTTTCAGAATGGTGGGTCTCACAAGGAAGCGAAGGAGGGCAGACGTGGAGTCCATCGGTGTTTCTACCAAGCAAAAACAGGACTTGGAAGACCAAGAAATTGATTCCGATGATGCAGACAGCGTTGCTGATGCTGATTCAGGGTCAGACTCTCCTCACTCTGCAATTGAGCCAGAAAACCCTCATGAGACTGCAGAAGAGAAAAGACTGCGACTGGCAAGAGCCTATCTTCGCCATGTAGGCGTAGATGAGGATGCGATACAGTCTGAAGATGATGACGTTGACGCAGAAAATGACCGCGCCAACGCATTACTGCGAGACAGTGCCATGCAGCAAACTGGAAAAGCTACGCTTCATGTCGCCGACAAATTTGGTACAGAACTAGCTCATGTTACCACTCGTTCCTGCAAGGGGCATGCCCTGCCTCCAACTTGCATCGCACTGGCGAGCGAGTCTGAAGCTACTGCAGTGTCTGGGGGGAAAGATTCACGCGTAATCATCTGGGATGTGGAAACTGGCCAAAGAAAGTTCATGTTCAAGCCCACTGTGGAGAAGCGGTTCAAGAGAAATCCATCTCAAGCGGATGGCCATATTGGTAACATCCTAAGCGTGGCAATAACTGACGATGGCAACTTGATTGCATCCGGTGGCGATGACAAGCTCATTCGCGTGTGGGATGCTAGAACGGGGAAACTAGTCGATAGTCTTCGGGGACACAGGGATTCTATTCAAGGCCTTGCTTTTCGTTCAGCGTCACGCCAACTTTTTTCATCTTCAAAAGACCGTACTGTTAAGATTTGGGACATGAACGAGATGGCCTACGTCGAGACTTTATTTGGACATGGTGGAGAGATTAATTCGATTGACTCACTGTCCCAAGAACGTGCATTGTCGTGTGGCCGGGACGGTACGCTTAGGTTATACAAAGTCCTGGAAGGTTCTCAGTTAGTGTTCCGGAGAGCACAGACAATGTCGATCGATACTGTTGCAATGGTGAATGAGCAACGGTTTATATCTGGGGGTGATGATGGCACAGTTTGCCTTTGGCAGTTGAATAAGAAAAAGCCGACTGCCGTTGTCGAGAATGCTCATGGATATGGACTCGGATGTGATGCATGGGTTTCGTCTGTGGCTGCATTTCGCAATACAGATTTGACAGTTACAGGTGGAGGGGACGGTTGTTTACGGTTCTGGAAATGTGAGGATGTCCCAAAGCTGGTATCTGTGGGGCACATTGATATCGGACCTGGGTTCGTGAATGGAATCGCCGTTGGAGAGCAGCATGGGGTTTTGGCTGCAGCCGTGGGAACAGAGCATCGCTTTGGAAGGTGGACACGATTGAGGGGAGCCAAAAATACTGTGAAGTTCATATCACTACCACAGGTCCGGTGACCTTGCTGATTGAGATAGGTGGGTATTCAACTAGGCAGTGATTGAAACATGGGACACATTCCCAAGGAGTACTAAAGATATCTCTGTACCGTGTAACATCATGGGGATTAGGCTTCAACTAGGTGTACCGTAATGGGAACTAACCAAGCCGCACTAATGCACACACAAACAGATAGAAAACTGTTCGGAGAAAGCTGGATTTACAAATTTGCTGTGTACTGATCGATGCGAGTTTGGCGTCCCCTGCTCGAATCCTTTCGAGGTGCATCCAGCTTCACGATTCTCACAGCGGGAGAGTGCTGCACATTGGGTAGTGACAGAGGTGTGATGATGATAAACTGTCGATTTGACAGATATTGTGTGCAAAAGTCTATGATCGTTTTGAAAGAAGCACGTCTATTCGCTTCATCTTGGAAAACATCGATTTCATCCATAATGCGAATTGGGTTCTGGCAGACCTCGGCCAAAGCAAGCATGAAAGCTAGAGTAGTGTAACTCCTTTCTCCACCACTTAAAGATCTGAGATCCTTAGTTTCATACAATTCTCCATCTCCCTTCCTGTGAGAGGCCATCATTGTAGTAATACATAGTTGTTTCACACCACCCTCCGTTCTGAAAGTAATGTTTCCACTGTGTCCACGAGTGCCCAAGAACTGCTTGAAATTAGACCGGACCATCTTCTTCAAGGAGGAGTTCAGTCTCTTCAGCATTTCTTGTCGACTTGTTATTCCCTTTCGAAGAGCCTTACAATAGTATGCAATTCGATCGTATATCATTTGATTTTGTTGGTCCTTCTTCTGCGCTCGCAGATAGCTCACCTCAATTTCTCTAGCACTCCGCCCCCCTCTGCGCTCTTGTTCGGTCTCAAGGCGCTTTTTGAGAGTCGTAATCTCCCGCTTCAACATTTCCGACCTCACCTGTTCAGAATTGACGTCATCTGGAATGTCACCGAATGTCCTTGCCGATTCCATAAGTCTTGTAACTTCTAAAGTCTTAGTCTCCAGTGCCTGATGGGCTTGTTGGACAGCCTGCGATGCTCTTTCACTATCCTTCTTCAGCTGCCGCTCTCTTGATGTAGTCTTACCCACATCATTTTGCATTTCCTTCAACGCTCGGTGA
The DNA here is from genome assembly GCA_032355485.1 of Bonnemaisonia californica. Lineage (NCBI taxonomy): Eukaryota > Rhodophyta > Florideophyceae > Bonnemaisoniales > Bonnemaisoniaceae > Bonnemaisonia > Bonnemaisonia californica. The sequence continues at coordinate 25,826 of JAUBNZ010000043.1, forward strand.
GCAGTTGCGGTGGCAGCATTTGCCTTCCTGACCTCAGATTTTACGTCTTCGGCTCGTTTCTCAAAATCACCCATACTCTCCTGGACCGTTTTAAGTTCCGAGACAACAGATGCTTTCTGGATAGATTGGTCTTCAACATTTTGCTCGTGAGATTGAATTTCAAGATCAAAACGTGTCGAATCAAACGCATTTTCTGCCCTGCTCAGTTGTTCATCAAGATCTTCTTTGCGTCGGACTAATCCCATCATCTTAGTTTCACCCTCCTTGGCTTGCTGACGGTGAGAATGCTCTGTACGCCTCAGGTCTTCAAGCTTTCGTTGGAATTCTTTCTCTTTCCTATTGTTAGCACGCATCTCCTGTTCTAATGCCTCAATCTCACGTTGCAGATTCTCAACGAATGGCCTCATATCTGTTGTCAGATATTGCGCGTTGATGCGCCCTCGGGCTGGCCGAAATGTGTTTGAGCCGTTGCGAGTATAGGCCCTGTCGCATCGCTTATTCCAAACGACACCCATGTTCAGGGTCCGGCTCCATCCGAGTGTAGTGATCTCATCGCTCCCCTCGAAGAGAACAACCCTCTCGATTTGACACTGATCAACCAGAGCATTGAATACCGCATTGTGCTGGATTTCTACGTGTTCCAAAATAGTCTTATGGCCGTATGATCCGACATCTGGCATGTCGGTCGGCCTGATGACATATCGCTCCCTATCAAGACTGGCGACAGTAAGTGGTGGTTTGGGTCCATTCTGCGGTAAAATATTCTGGAGCTCTTTGGCATCATGAGAATCATGTACAACGAACGTATTAAGTACGCCCCTCCCAAGAGCTTGTTCAATTGCCGGAGCCCAAGATTCGTCCTGGAGCTTGACATACCGACCCAATGGGCCAATTGGCTTTCGATGGAATATCCTTTCATTTCGTTCAATCATTTCTATTAATTGAGGCATGCCATGTCCAAAGCGCGAAAGGCTGTCGTTGTTTCGCAATGAGTTCATGGCACGCATGTGACTTCTGCGTTTGTCTTCATAATCTTGAGATAATCTCTGCGAATCACCCACAGCCGTCCGCTTCTCCTCCTCAAGGCCATACAGTGATTCTTGAAATGAGGTTGCTTTCTCACGAGATTTATTGACTGCCACTTTGGTCTCAGCAACGACTTGGTCAATCTCCTGTACTTCCTGGACAATTCGACTCTTCTGCTCCTGTCCAGCGAAATGATGTTTGCGGGCCTTCTCCCTCTTCGAGTCTGCCGCTTGAATTCTCTCGCGATAGTCATCGATGACTGCCTCACATTCGTTGATCCTTCTTTTGAATCTTTCTACTTCGTACTCAGATTTTCTGCGGCTCCTTTCAATTTCACGTGAAGCTTGAGAAGCAACTTCGAGCTCTTTAGTTGCAGATTCCAGCGTGCCATTATGTTCGACCATCTTACTGCGCATTTGTGTCAAGTTTCTGGTTGTCTTGTCCAAAGAGATGCGGGCGCGTTCAGCGTCTGGCTCATATTCTTCAACAATTAGAGCTTTCATCGCTTCAGCATGTTGCTCACTTTCTTGTACAAGAGTCCATGCATAACGAGTTTCAACGTCACGTATACGAGTGTCTATATTCTTCATCTCTTGAGACTCGCGATATGTTGCTTCAAGCGATTCAAGCTTCTTCTGGGCAACGGGTGCAGCCTTCTCAAAATGCGTTAGCTTTGTTTCCACCACCCTCGTCACCGCCTTGGTATGAGACAGCTCGTCGTCCAGCGGAGCGAGCAAAGTAGCCTCTCGATACAGTTTGTAATGTTCCGCAGGCTTTCCTTTAGCCAAAAAAGCTTTACTCTTTGTCTGGGTGAGGATGGCGACAGGATTATCGACCATGAAACCGAAGTGGTCTACAACAAGGCGAAGCTCCTTCACGTGTGTGTGGGGTTTCTCCATGGGGACGTTTCGATTGTTCTTGCCAGCCTTCATGGTAACTTGTGCGCTCTTGCCTCGGAAGAGACGCCTCTCCACAATGATATAATCACCGTACACATCGTGCTTGAACGTAAGGTCAGGCTCTGCTAAGCTGTCATCGTTCGTGACAGGTGGCTTTCTGTTGAGGATCTTAACGGTGATGATGGCATTACTCTCACCATGCTTGATATGCTCTTCAATCTTGGAGGCACGCTCGGTTGCTGTAGCACGCCCACCGAATGCAATCTGCAATGCAGCGACTATGGCGCTCTTACCTGACCCATTGGCACCATTTACAATATTAACATTCTGGCCCAAGTCATATTCGAAGCAATCGTGGCTCATGAACCTATCCAAACGCACTGAGTACAGAATGCCAGAATGCGAAAAGCCGTTCTCGCAGGAGAGACGCACCTGACGTGCGGTCTGCTCATCATCTATTTCGTTGTGAGGATCATCGTCCGCATCGTCTTCAGCATCGTCGTCAGCATCGTCGTCAGCATCGTCGTCAGCATCGTCGTCAGCATCGTCGTCAGCGCCCTGGCTAATGTTGACGTCGCCGCGCTCGGGGGGCAAAATTTCGTCGTCCTGACTGAGCGGTGTGCCAGAGAGGGGCTGGGTTACTGGTTGGATCCCATCCTCTGAATCAGAAAGTTCCACCCTGACGCGTTTCCGCGGCGTTCGGTTGTTGCCACCCTCGGCAGAGGAGAGACGAGTATTGCGCCTTTTAGGCATGGTGAAGCAGCGCGTGCCAGAACTCGAAGAAGAACGCCAGGGCTGCTCCTGATTTCTAGTCGACTGGCTTAGATGGTACAGGCGGAGTATGAGCGAATGTTTGCAGGCAGAAGAGATGCATGACAGGAGGAGGGCTTGTTGGGAGACGTCAACTGTAGCCTGATTACGCTCGGGGCAGGTGTCCCGTTCAGATCATGAAACGAAAGCGGAAGTTTTGATTTGAATTTCTGCATTTTTTAATCACTTTTCCATAGGGTACACTTCGGGAGTAGTTCGATACCGTCAAGTTAATTCTCTAGAGCGCTGGGCAGCCTTGAAACTATAATTGCTTTTTGGCGGTTGCAGACTGCCACTCAAACGAGGCCTTCCCGCCAATTCTGCAATAAGACCACACGTGAACCCTTCGAATCTTATCTAGAGCACAAATCCGCAATACGACAATACCAACTCATTATAACTGTAAACCTACCAGGAGCCTACCGACGAACTTGAAGCACAGATGAATCACCTGGGAACCGCCCTCGGCCGTTCTTTCCGTCATACGTTCACGACATACCGCCACAGAGCAAAATAATGAAAGCCTCCGCCGATCATCACAGCAATATGCCAAACCACATGCATTGACGGGATCTTCTTGCCAAGAAGATAGAACACAATACCCACCGAATATGTCACTCCACCCAACACCACTGAAGATAACGCCCCGCTCTGCATACGCTCCAGCATTGTACGTACAGAGAAGGCGCCGAGCCATCCGGTTGCAAGCGCGAAGAAAGCCCGCTGACGGTTCGATTCAGGCGACCCAAGACTCATGACGATACCAGCTGTCGCACACAGCCACACCAACAGCAAGGTGACTGGCCCCGCCACAGTCGGTGGGTCTAGCGTGTAGCACACCACAAAGGGCGTGTAGGTCCCCGCTATCAGCACGAAAATGCTGCAATGATCCGCCTTGCGGAAGCGCTTGGACGCCTTCGGCTTCCTGAAGCACGAGTGGTACACGCAGCTGGACGTCATTAATGTGAATAGCGACATAATAAATATGAGCAGTGCAGCCACACTTAGTAGTGGCAGTCCGAGCTTGATGGCGCGTACTGCCATGACGGCGCCTCCGAATAGGGCACCACCGGCGCCGACGCCATGCGTTATTGCATTGAGAAGTTCTACCACGACGAGATTTCCTGTGAGGTCGAGGATGAGTGGGGGCTGTCCGTTGAGGTTTCGGGTTTTGTTGGCCCGTTCCAACGCTAGCACGCCTCGTTGGTTTGCGAAGTTGTTAGATAGGTCAATGTGCGAGAGGGGGCCCAGGGTTGCTGTAGGCAGCATGTCAGCAATGAGCTTGGCTCCTTTTTCAGTCATGCCGACATCAGTGAGGATGAGGGCTGTGAGAGCGGATGTGGAAGGGAGGGCTAAGGCGGTAAGAAGAGATGCGACACCATGGTCGCCGATTTTTGTGCGGGATAGAGACAGATAGCTAAGTTGACTGTTATCGGCGCGAAGGAGAGATGACACGGCTTCAATTGAAGCAGCTTTCAATGAAGGCACCTCAATGTGCAGGTGAGTGATGCAGGGCACGAGGCCAGTACTGATCAGTTGAAGCAAAATTGGCAGCTGAGCCTCTTGTGTAACATGAAGCTCATTTCCAAGGTGTGTTAGTTGATTGCAAATTTTTCTGTCCGGCTTGATGGCCTGTTCAGTGCATGAGTTTAAATATATTTGCTCAAAGTCTGGAGAATGTGCGCAAACAGAACCAGAGTCGGGGTGAACCATTCTTTCGCCAGTCGATGGCTTGGGACGAAAGTTTGCAATGCAAAGGAGGCAGCTATTCTTGACTTTGGACTGCGAAGTATGAAAGTGAATCAGACTACATGCAGACTTCCAGAATGGATTTTAAAGACTTCGGGTGTTGGTGGGGTTTGTGTTCAGTAATAGTAGCGTCTCAGGGGCACGGAAGGTATGCCAGCAAATAAAGTTGCTGCAGTTGGTCTCAGTTTCGACTCGAGTGGTAAAGTATGTACTATACAGTGGAGTGCTCGGGAATCACGAGTCTCTACCACACAGACTACTGTACAGTATACCGAGGACATCATTGATAGCATCCATACTGTACTGGGGTAGCCTGCTGAACTCATAAAACATTAACCTTCTGTCCAATAATCAATCTTCTTCTGATTTCTTTCTACCTTTTCATAATTATATATATATATATATTAGTAGTAGTAGTACAGTGCGCGCAATATTCATAAAGCACCCGGTTTTTTTTCAAGTTAAGGGCGTTGCCGTTGGGGGGCATACAGG
>JAUBNZ010000044.1:0-30741 GCA_032355485.1 Bonnemaisonia californica
AATTGAGCGGGCAATTCGGGGGTGCTAGCCAATGAGGCTTTGGCGCGCCACAATGCCACTGGCATTCGTACTACACTTCAGGCAATGCCACGGCGCAATCCGTACCACAATTCCCTCATACGTGCGAGTCGCGCCGCGCCGCGCCCCACCGGCGTCGGCGTCCTCCCCTGCATCTCATATAAAGCTTTGCGAAGCCGTCTTCCAAAGTCCATCCCAGGCCTCTCTATTCCCGACCTTCATGACAGACCAACTAACAATGAACTGTGCATGTGCCAAATTAAATGGCAAACGTCGGATAAAGCAAAAACAATATCTATATCGTTACCGTTCCGTAGCACAATAATGCTTTTCGTAATGTTTATGACATATTTCAAAGTGATCAATGGATCTAATACACTCGCCAGGAAGGATGAATAGGAGGGGCTACTTGCCTCGAAGCCGTATGCTGGGCGGGGGTCATCATCAAGATTGTTTTGTGTGTGTGTGTGATTATGTCCTGATTACGACTGCACAAGCACACACGCACAGAGCAGAAACGTTTTGCACAGCCTGAATATGTGTGTTTTTTGTGCTTGGAGGCGGTCTCAACTCAGACTGGTGGATAGATTTCTCTGTGCAGGGATCTGCGATAAGTAAAATCCTGTATCATTATTGCCAGATAGGTATTTCAGAAACCGCCAATGACCACATCTAAAACATAAGGTGAAAACATCTGGGCCACTAAAAACCTATACAGATGGACCGAGATTAGTTGCAGAACATCTATTAGAATAGGTTTCCCGGAAACAGATCCAGGGTTTCCTAAACAGGTATTACGCCGGGCCAGAATGGAAAAGCTTGGAAAAAGGAACTACCGAAGTATTTCCTGAGGAACCTTCTGGCAATTATCAATATTGGCCAATAGGTCCTCACGGCCTGGAAACTTAGATACCTGTCTCCAACTCACCTTCAGGCCCGGGCTTCAGCGGTGCACAGGAAGACTGTAATAAGCCCTGTACAACGCATGGGTCGCTCTGAACGTTTTTGAGGTTCGCGCACTCCCCCAGCTCCCTCCGTTGGTTGCCTCTACAAAGACCGCTTCATCGATTTCAACTCGTTCTCGCTCGACGTTGAGCCCGCCTCCAATAGCAAAAATGCAGGCTCCCCGCTGACTTCCACTCTAAAAGTGTCTTCTTCAGAGTTTCAAAGCTAGGAATTCCCATAAAGGATTACAAGAAAAGGCTGGTCACCTACACCCAAGCATCCCCTCCGCCTTTGTTATGATGTCTATCTATCCCAGGAGGATCGATCTGTCTAATAAGCAGCTACTGATCACACTTTACAGCCAACATCGTCTACTTGTAACAGCTCTTGCTCTCGCTTGAAAAAGGTTGGATGACTGATGTTCCTCAAATGTGCACTGCGCAAGAGTTGATACCGAGCAGATTGGCTTGGTGTCTAGGAGCCGTCTCACAGCGCACAGCAGGAGCAAATAACTTTGTATCTGAAGTTGTCCGTATCCTGTCGTTACTGATGAATGATGAAATCCTAAGATATGCGGAAGGTGACAATCAAAGAAGAAGGACGAACGCAAGTAGTTCTTAATTGCATGCGCGGTAAACAACCCGTTTCAATTAAATGTATCTTCCATCTCTATGCTTAGCGGTTCTGCAACTACTCTTACATACCCAATGCACGAGGCAGACGAAACCGTAAACTGATTTGGCTGCCTGACCCAACAGTCTTAACCAAACGCCGTAAACACTCGTACCCCGTGTAGTACAGCATAAAGTTGTGTGAACTGTAAGGAAATGATTCGTGCGTCATTTCCAAGGCCTCTCTGACACTTTTTCGCAGCCTGTCTCGGGATTTCGCCAGAGTTCTTCGTCAGTTCTTCGAATTCGACCAGTACAGTTTTTGTGCTGACATCCTCAACCCAGGCCTTTCGGGTTCTCTCATGGAAGGAGGGCTCATACTTCCCCTGCCTGTCACCACTTCCATCTTTTACCTCGAACCATCGGAGAATGAGGTGAGTGCTAACATTCTTTCGGTTGGTCTTCACGTCAGTGATTGGCACAATCCAGAATGGGCATTCTTCAGTACTGATTCCGACATTGACTGCCCTGAAGGAGTACTTCGTGTATTCCAATTCCTGAATCAAATCTTCGCTCTCCTCTTCCTCCGGCGTCGCAGCATCTTCTCCCTGGTCTTGCCGTATGCTACCGTTCATATCGCTTTGCGGATAGTTTCCCTTTAGCTCGAAAGCTTCCGATAGGTGCCAGTGAAAGGGTTCGTCTCGTTGCTTGTACACAAAGTCCTGTAACTCCTGCAGTTCCGCGAGTTTGTCGGAATTGTTCATGCGCGTCTCCTCTGACCCCAGGCGCTTGGTGACTTCTTCCATATCCGCTTGTACTGCTGTGGAAATCGATGGGGCCTCACCATACAGCGGGGGATACAAGATACATCCGCCTTGGTGGTGAATAGTCTGTAATGGTTGCCACTGGTCGCTAAGCGTTTCCTTCACCTGGCATGCCGTCTTGAACGCTCAATCGGCTGAGGGCGAATTCTCACGACATAGCAACATGTCCGCCGGACTCAAGTCCTTTAGGAGGAATCTGAAGTAACGGAAGGGAGAAAACGGCTCAACGTTTCATATATTCCTCAGCTCCTTGCAAAATGCAAAAACCAGAATGGTTTGTAACATTAAGCATTCGGCAGAGGTGCGGTTCTGGGTGGTGAGATTTCCTCAACTCTACCATTAGGTCCGTCATATTAATGGCGTCAGTCAACCGTAATATTCTTGACGTGCAGCTGAACGCTTGTTCAATTTCAGCGTGGGTTTGATCTATTGGTAAGAATGAGATGAAAGCCTCCCTAAAGACACCCAGGGAAACAAACTCTCGATGTAGGAGAAGAAGAAGGTGTACTTATTCTCCCTAGTAAAATGGTCGACCTGCAGGTACAGCATTCCTTGAATTTCTTCCGTTTCCGCTTTCGTTGCAAGGGTTCTATACAGAGCCTCTATGATTTCGTTCGCGCCTGTCTTGAATTCCCCCGTCCTTGTATACAAAGTGAGCTGCTTCTCCACCTTGTACTCTAAGACCCCAATCACTTTCGCTTTTAGCGCTTTCCCAGTCGTGTTCTTGATGTTCCATGTGAAGTGTGGTAGGCCGAAAGCCGACTAGTCAGCACCGTCGATAATGAAGGATCTAAAACACGAGTGATGCAGAATGGCGTTTTCATTTTTCTTGCAATATCCAACACGTTTGTTGGTGACCATTTTGAGGTGGCCTTGTAGCTGAGCCCTTAGATTGGCCGCTTCAGCTTCGTTCCTACCCAGCTTCGCAAGTTGATCGCGAACACCCTCGCAGTCCGCACACATTTTAAAGCGGTGAACCTTTCTCACCTTTATGTGAGAGGCGTTAGTCGCCCATGACTTGAAAAAATAATTCGACGAAGGAACTGGGACGCTCTTGTATAGCTTCGTATATTGCTTCTTAAACATCTCAGACACAGTTGTATTCTGAAAACAAGGGAGATATAGCTCGTCGTTGTCCGGCATAATGTCAGCAGTGGATTCGGCCAAGCGTGTCAGGTAGCAAAATACAACCCCAAGCTGGTCTGCAGTAGCCTCCCTGCTACCCTTCTGCACATTCCCCACTTCCCTCCACACTGAAGTACCTTTCATGGAAGACTGAAGATCGCGGGAGAAGCCAAACACCAGTACGAGAAAAGAGTAACAGACCGGACGCCCTCCGAAGAATTATGAGTTCGAGCTCGTGTCCAGGAGCGTGTATAGATATGCCCTCCTATCCGCAGACAACATAGCCATCACCCGACGGGCTTCTGACCCCAAATAAATGCTCTCCGCGGCCACGAAGAATCGCTTAGATAGGCAACACTTTAGCTCCGTGAATTCCGATGTTTCCGGCATATCCACAATCTCTTTCCTTTTATTAGTCAGGACATGAGGAGCGAGACTGCCCTTCGATCGATTGTGATATCGATACATACGCTTCCCAGGAAATGCGCTACAACCTCTAGTCTGTTTTTCAAATCCTCCTTCCGGTCCCAGCCGCTTTGTTTGTTTCGCATGAGCTGACTCCGATCCTGGTCCACTTCTAACGCGCTTTCGCGGAACAGGTGCGTTCGTGCTGTCTCCATCACTACTCGAGTCACCCTTAGCCTCCAATAATGTGATTCCTTCAGACTCCTCATCTCTTTCAGCGTAGTCAGCCCGCACATCCTTACTGGCAGTATCACTCTCAGAAGCCCTGGTGGTATCGGGAACCCTTTCCATAACATTCTCTTTACGGGGAACTGGGACAAGTTTTCCCCTTGTCCGTCAAAACGTTGTGGATCCCATCTTGCTCTGGGATGTACGGAGCACTGCTGCACCTTCCCTGTCCTGTTTTGTGGGGGTCTCCATTTCTTTCGCAACTGGCTCAACAGCAGCTCCGGTAGGCTTGCCCCCTTTCTCGGGGCTGGCGCAATGTCTATATTTGGGGCACTTGTTCTTACGCCCGCTACCACTTTCAACAGTCTGAGGATTCCGGTCACCCCTCGCGACTTCATGAGACACTCCTCCTGTGTCGTCCTCCGTGAAAGCCCTCATTGCGTCGAATTCCCATGCGTTTTAGCCGTTTTCCAAGCCGCCCAGTGTCCGAGGTGGCGTCTCAATTCCCTTGTAAGAGTACGGGTATCGCATAGGTTTAAACCCGCTTGAAACCGATGCTGCGGACACAACCACAAGCTGCCGGCTTCTCTTCTGCCCCAGGCGGAGAACGTGTCCGTGTAGTACGATGCCTGGTCGTTTCCCACAGTTGTCAACCTCGCCAATTTCTTGTTTCAGCTGAGCCGTACCAACTCGTTCGCCCTTTAGCAAGAGGTCTACGCAATCCGGAACATCCCCCAGTCCGGTGCGGACATCAAGACTTGACCGGGAGGGGTTTCGTAGCTAGTCGGCGGTATTGCACGGCCAAGCTCCTTGTGCGGCGAACAAGTAGAAGCCACGCGGCAGCGGTTCAGAACTGACCACGTAATGTAGAGAGTGTCTGTCTGACCATGTCTTCCAGATTGACTGGCTGCCTCGAGCAGAAGCACTCCAATGGTGCAGAGAGCTTGCAAAATAAAAGAAGAATTGCGGTTCCGATTACAGTCTTCGGAGTGAATTTTAGACTGACATGCAGTGGTGTATATTCGAAGAACAGGACTTGTGCACAATTCCAATACACAGCTGAAGTATGTAGATGCACATGAACACGTAGAGAAACACGGACTGTGACCGATTGACTACTATTCGTAGATGTCCACAGCAACTGGGTGCATACAGGAAATGCAGCTTGCAGCTTCCACCCACCCAAAAAGCTTTCAGCCGCCAAGCGACTTACATTCTGTTTGCATGCTCTGCTCCATGAGTGATATGAACGGAGGCCAGGCGCCTAGGAGGGACATTGTTGATACAGTACACCAAGTAGTGTCTTTAAAGTTAGTAACATTATTTACGAAGGCCATTGAAATTTTGGAAAATCGAATAATAATGTTAGTAAAATTATTTGAAAATAACAATAATTCCTGTAAAAGTGTTGCGACAATACCTATTCTGAAAAATGTAATGTTAATAAAAAATAATTCTATTAAAATGGAATTTCATTTTACTAACTTTATTTGAATTAAACATTATTAATTTCTGGTAACATGAAATACACTACTTGGTGTGCAGTACAGTACAGTACACGCATAATACATGGCACCAGCAGACTACAGTTCTGCGCGGCTTTCAAAGGACCTAGTCAGACTGGCACATCGGCAAAAGGCGAAAATAAGGCACAGGTAATTTCTGGGGGCCGATTTCAAAGCCTAACTTGCCTCATTTATGGGTCCAGGACTCTCCGATCAGGACTGTATCTGCAAGACTACAACTTCCTAACCGTTTACTGTTCCACAAATCCGATGACACGATTGTGCAGCCTTTGTTTTCTTCTTTCCATCGCATATATGAAACCGGATTTTGAAGACACTTTTACCAGACTTTTTTGGTGTCCTGATTCTGTTTCGCGGGAAATTGCAGTTTCAAGTCATAGGGAAGATGTTTGATGAGGACCACGCCGAACATGTCAAGTCCATGAACGCATTCTCTGCTCATTTGGCTAAGCACAGTACCCTTGCACTTCGATTTTCGGACTGGAGCTAGATACCCTCAGGCTTTAAGTCTACTCAGATACATCATAAGGTAATACCGTTGATGTATAATCACCGTTGGAATATATAATCTTCGTTGCGGATATATCTAATATCCGTTAGCCATTGAAATAGTCTTCGCCCAAATAGAGGAGAGTGACACATTCGGTCCTCGGAAACGAGGCAATAGCCTTCGCAGATGCCTTCGAAAGGGCTCATGCTCTTAAACGTGACCTTCAGAATATCGCTCAAGTGAGTACACCAATCTTCATGCTCACGGACAGTTTCATTTTCTTCAATGTGATAAGTACGGCGTCTACCACTCAAGAAAAAGGTCTCGAGATATATTCGAAAACTGTCAATGATGCATACGAATCTCCCGAAATTTAGAAGAAGGGTTTCATTAGAACTCAGTTGAATTCCACTGAGGCGCTCACGAAACCCACGCGCGGTTCGCCCCGGGAAAAAATCCTCCATTCAAATACTTTTTCCGCCAGATCAAGCAATGGGTAGACCTTTGTTAGTCCAGTTTAAAAATCTATTTCAAAAGAAAAAGTTCTTGGAGTGTAGGAATTAGCACTGCGAAATATTCGTAATGAAAATGAAATGCAGTAAAAACGGTCATTTCTGCGTAAACGATGACCATGTATACTTTGTAGCTCAAGGGCTAACGACATTGACCTCAATGAAACTACCCCATCGTCCCCTCCGAGGTGTGCGATGGAAAAGGACGATGAAAAACAGCCACGGGTAGTTCGCTATGCTAGTTTAGATAGAAACTAGAAGTCGGAATAGTCGTTTCTGCCCGTTCTGGACTGCTCTATAGCAGAAACTGTGTTTAGCGCAGTGTACCTCGCGAGGATGACTGCAAGCACTGTCACAAATCTCAACGAGCATGGTTCCAAGGTTACTACGACTTTATAAACCCACTGAAGTGCGGAACAGGGGAAGTGACCCTATTTGGCTGTTTAATGAAGCTACTGGAGTGTAGAACACCCGCTATTTGGTTAACCGTCAACCAGCCCTATACTATATTTAGGGTTAGTGAACTTTGCTTATTTTTGGGTCTAACCGAAAAGTACAACTATCACCCTCTTCAAAGCCGACCACATCGCTGGCCCATGTTTTGGGGTTCAATTAATACACCTATTCGGCGACTGTACGAAACCCGACTGAGGGGCGTCTGTAGCAGTTTTTCTGATACCCAATAAGACAGCAGGGAGCCACGGACTACGCTGACTAGCTCAGCACTATTTATTGTAAAATATTTAAGTTGGTTCTATTTGGTTTAATTACTAATATAACTACCACTCTAAATAACGGAGTTCGTCTGAGTAAACAAGCGAGCAAGGATATTCCCCTCAAACTCCAATTCTGTAAGAGAGCAGCAAGACCGGGCCTCCATCTGCGCTTCACCCTTCGTTAAGAGTGAAAAAACTTGAGGTTGGCTTTTTCGTGGGCTCTTAGATCTAGTGTAACCCTTCCTGAGACCCATTTTCTCGTCTTCCCGTCCCCGCGACGACACCATCCTAAAGATAGCACCTTTCCAGGACAGCCCGTCTTCCGAAAGTCACAAGCCCTGCGCTCCTTCTGGTATTTCGGCCCGGGAAGCAAAATTGCCGGGGCCTAAGGTCTGCGTTGTTCCCTCAGTGCGGAAAAGAGGCTAGAGTAGCTAGATCAGCTCAATAACCGATTTGCTCTCTTAACTCACCTCCGACTTCCAACCGTCCTGACCTGAGGACACCCTGCCCTCAGATTCTTCCTCCTCCGGGCTTCTTCGCAGCCCTACGACCCGTGGGGAACCAGTATTCACACTTGTACTTGTACTGTACCCTTGTTCGGGGTAGAAAAATCTTGCTTAGCCTAAAACCTGCCCCACAGTCCGAGGAGATAATGCTACCTTCCTCAAACCAATTTCTTAGAAAAACCCCTGCGCGGGACGTCTCTCTCTTCAAGGTCACCCACTCCCCTCTTTTCCGAGAGGGCTTGGATCAGTCTACCCATCAAACCTCCACCAGTTCAGACAACAAGTGGAGATACGTTACACTTGTGTGACATAGTAACCGCAACGTCCCCAGTATCTTTCCAGCACAGAGAAAGGATACTCTGGTATCTCAAAAAACCCTTGGATGTCTGTTTTTCTCAACTGCAAAGAGGAGTTGCTCTACCAACGTCTCGCAGGGCAGCTACGGGGGATCAGAAGGACCTTCAATGGCAACCTCAGTTCTCCGGAGAGCATTTAGTACAAAGTTTGTCTCCCGACCTAGAACGTATTCCTAGAAGAAGTTCCTTGGCGGAGATGGTGTCCAAGAAAAGGCTGAGTTACGTCAGCTGACTAGCCGAAGTACGTGTCGATTCGGGGGGACCTCGAGGATCTCCTCCGCAGACCTCTTCATTTCTCTCCCTGGACATTGAAAAATGCATGAAGACCTTTTCATGGATCATGGATTCACATTCATGGTAGAAGTAAAAGATTTTGTCCTAAAACTCCGTAAGGAGATCGAGGATACGTTTAAAGAGATGTTCACCACCGCCCGTGAAGAGCTGGTAGATGAAACAGAGCTTGCACTCCACCAGGAATCCAGGGAATATCTTAGCGGAGGAATTACGGCCACGCCTCGCTGACCTTAGCATGTCGGTAGATTCCCTCCGCTCCCATGGTTCCGATTTCAATCTGCGTTCCACTACACTACCCGGCATGCACTACACAAAAGCAATTCAACACCCACTTGAGGAACCACAAGTATCCCATTTGGGGATATCCGTAGGGCAACTGTCTTAGCAATTACTGCGTGAACCGGGACAATATCAGGGGCGCAAAAACTCCCTTCAGTTGATGGGGTCCCTTCCTTTCCAGGGGCATTCCGTCAATATTGTTAACCCGAATCTGGATCCTCTGCCATCATCGGGATGGGCTATGGGTCTGGCTGTCTCAGGGCTAGTTCCCTTGTCAAAGACGGAACCCGCTATCGACAAGGTTCTTTCGTACCGATCGTACCGCCTCCAAGATAGCAGGGCTATTTTGGAGTATGGAGAATTAAAAGATGTTTGGGAATATGTCTGCAAACATTAGGCCCTATATTCCTTCGTTTCAAGACTTTCAGAGGAATGCTGTAGATGTCATCCGTTTCCATTTCGAATTCAAGGATGCAAGTGAAGCCATGGGCGTGAGCGACTCTGTAGAAGTCAAGATTCTCCCCTGGTTCCAAACGGTATAAAAGAAGGCTTACAATTGCAGCCACCAAACAAAAGGGCAGGCACCTCTACGGAAACAGCCCGGAGCTTGATTGACGGAATGCTGTTTTTTCCATTCTCTCCAATTACGTGTTGGATGATATCTTGACTCAGACGGACGATGAGGTAACTCGTATGACTCAAAACCAAGTTTAAAAGGAGTCGGTCTTCACAGACCGCCTGCAGAATTGATCCTTCCGTTGTACAAACGTTTTCACGGAGACGTATCTCGAAAAGTACTTCTTGAAAGGACTTCAAACGGATATTAGTTCCACGGTTGGGTTCAATCTCTTGCGCTCGAATGAAAAAGATTTCCTATCCGCTGGTGGAATAGCGCAGGAACATGGACATGCAATCCGTGCTACCTGGAATGAAACGAAGCAACAGCTATCCTCCGCCAACGAAGGAGCGAGGAAGAAAAAACCTACTTATCTCCAATAAAAGGAGAGAAACAGGACGATTGTAGCTTTCCTCTTCGGAGTTGGCTATAGGTGATCCACATTATGAACTTACCAACTGGATCCTCCCCGTGGGAGGAGAACCAGAAGTAACATATGGGCTGCCATGTCCCAGTACACCATCTACCTTCAGTGAAAGGTGGGCGCAACTTCATGAACCCCAGTTCCTCCAATGACGCCACAACAGGAGGAAATCTCTAAAACATATGACTCGGTTGCGTCTGGCACGCTAAACATTTTCCGGTTGTAGGTAGCCCGGGCACCCCCTAAACAGCTGCATTTTCCCCTTTCTAGCGGTGACTGCTTTCTCTGCATACGAATTAAATGTATCAGAAAAAACCGAGTACGTACTTCTAACTCAGAAATGGCGGAGGCGGTTTCATAAACCAGACAGAAGTAACCTGTCCCCACAACGGGGGCAGTAAATAAAACCTCCTCAATGTTGGGACGATGGGAGGGGATTCATCGCAGCCGAAAGGAGTAGTAGGATTTCTGGGAGAAATGTCCGACCTCCTACCTCAAACTTGAGGTCCCTCGGCATAATATTGCATTGGTATAGGTGGATTGGGTGGAAGATGGAGTAGAAGAATCCTCTACCTCATCGTTCAAAGGTGCCATACGCCCCCTTAAATGTTATCGAGGCGGAACCTCCATCCATTATAGAGCCTCCTAATTCCATCCCCGAAGAAAATGGGAAGGGAATATCGAAGGCAGAGGCTGTGAACTGTGCCTTCCCGTCCATGGAACGAACACTGACCTCCCTCAGAAGAGGGAGAGTTATCATTAGGCTGGTTCTGTGTCTCCTCAAAATTTACGCTATGGAATCATTGGATACCTCAGAAGTGTAGTATTACACGTCCTCCGGAGGACTGAGGGTGAGACCACACGCCCTACTTACCTTTCGGTAGCATATTGAGAAGAGTTAGTAGACGGACTCCTGGGTGGAATAGAAAGAAATAAACTTGGAAAGGTTTAGGGAGGCCACAGAAGCCGAAATCTGTTCTGAGGGGATTCTTGTGACCTTTGAGAGTACTGGGTCGCGTCAGGGAAAAATATCCCTATCTTTCGGGTTGCCTAGGTAGGGGGTTATATACAAGTCTTTCCGAAACCTCCCTAACCGACAGGTTGGCGGTGGTTCGAAATATGATAGACATCCCGAACAGAAAGGCGCCCAAGAGACGAGCCTCAAGAAGTTTAGTGCAGATTCTTATCGGTTGTCCACCTCGCAGAGCTAACGTCTCCTGTGTCTACCATTTTCGGATAGACCATAATGCGGAGGGCAGACTACTACTCCCTGAAATAGTTGTAAGCAATTGAAAGGGCTAAGTGGAGGAGGTTTTCTAAAGAAAATCTGTCGCTAAATAGGGACAGGGGCAGGTAGAGAAATACATTAGAGTAGGTTGGAGGTAGAGCTAGTTGAAGGATTCTAGACTGCTTGATCCTGTTAGGGTAAGCGCAATGCTTAGGCGCGACCGCTGTTCGTTCCCAGCTTGTCAGAGCGAGAGTGAACCCAAACGGCTTGACACTGTGGGACCAGAAAAGTCGGAAGACTAGGAAGGTCTGGGAAAAGTTCTTACCTGGGGGAGAAGGGGAGGAAACGGTCCGGGAGAGTTCCTCTTTAACGAGGTAGCCGTGGTAGAAGTATGGAAAGAGGGATCAGGGGGCGGACTCGGAGGAAGTGGGAATGAGGCGAGTACTCGCGTAAGTCAAAATCTGGAAGTGCACAAGGGGGGCCGTGATCCAGATGCCAGGGTTTCTGCTTAGAGACCCAGTTTATTGATGCAAACCCCAAAAACTGGTACGCTAACAAAGGCAAATGCGCGCTAGAAAGCGGTAATGAAAACGAGCACACGGGTGCAAGTTGGCGCGGAGCAAAACACTGATCTTCTGCTTTAGGTCTCTGGTTTAGCTCCTAGGTCGCTTGCCTCTTTACAGATCGTCGGTCGGGTTTCCCCGACTGCACTTAAAGGGGTGCCAAGCACTTACTGTAATGATGCCTATTGCATGCCAGTATTGTAAGTTCCTAGCTAGTGTATCAGTAAGGACTAGTGTATATACGTCTATCCTCAAGTGTAAGTAAGACGCAGTAAGGGTGTACTTTACTAAAGGGGTTCCACGTGTACCACTTTGCCGTCCACCCTGTTGTCGTGTTCGCGCACTTGCGGTTACATCGCTGTACGGTCGCGTTGAGATGAACCTCTTGCCAGGCCGGTAACGTGTAGCTGCTCAACCTTGGGCGGAAGTGCATTTACCTCAGTCTGCATTAATGACGAGCGGCTGTCCAGCCCGAGGTACTGCGAGGCAGCGGTCATCCATCAGTGGAGGGAGCGGGCGCGAGTCCTTGGTCACGAATATAAGAGGGGCAATTGCTTGTCCGGGCTTCTGTGTTTGGACCAGGACTCGAAAACGTTCAATAAGGACGTCATCGATAGGATATACTCGGAAAGAAGTGACCTCGAAGATTGCGTTACCGCCGAGTGGATTGATGAGGAAATGGGCCAAGAGGAATGTCGTGACGTACGGAGTGAGTTCTCCAGAGGGACAACGAGATGTTGGTCCCCATGGAAAGGTGAAGCGCGAGTACGTAGAACGCCCGTTGAATAACCGAAATCTTTTTACCGTGGTAAGGATGGAGCTCGAAGGGTTTCCGTGCTGGCCGTTGTTCTCTTCAAGAAGAAATAGGTAGGGGAGAAGATCGAATGTTGGTTGATTCATACACAACTCCGATATTCCAAAAGGTATTTCTATAATGTTTTCATAATCCTGCTACCATCCATTACCCATCATGTCTGGCCGATTCTCTGAAAGCCTTATTCTCTTGAGCACCTATCAAAAAGAATCTAAGAAGTTCCATACTTCGAAATTTACCGCTTCGCCAGTCCTTTATTGGGCTGTCGTACAACTTCAAGTCGATATACTCGAGCAAACATTTTGGAAAGATGGATTATGGACAGTATCGTTCGAAATTGCGGTTGCAGTGGTCAGGGATGATTCTGGGGAATGGCGTTGGGTTTTCGCAGATGGCATGTATTTTATTTCCACTTTGAAGCACCTCTCCAATGATCCAGATATCTCTGCTGACTGTCCGTTCAGCTGTATCTAGATGCACACCTTCCCTCCTCCAAAAGATCAATCCGATTCATTTCTCTCAGATGAAACTCTTATCAATAGTAACCCAGATCACCCTGGTTGTGCACCGCATTATTGCATTCATCCCTATCGATGTTATGCTCAAAGTCATCGTATTTATGACCTAAAACAACTCAAGTGGCCTAAAAAATCCGAAACTAATAGCGCTCTGGCCGCTGCTGGGCTTTTCCCAGCTCTCACTAAAGAAATGAGGAAGAACACTTGGTTTTTGCGAAGGCCTTTTCAAATGTCGAGCACACTTCTCTTTTACACAGGTCAAGCGCTCTATAGGGGAGTAAGGGTTCAGCAATAGGCTACACTATCACCCTCCTTTTCGACACAACCTTCCGCTTGGGAAACTTCGCAGCTTTCGTGAGGTTCATTCTCGTTTACACAGTAGCCTGGTATAAGGCATTTGGCGGCGCCAACAAGATAAGGAACCTCCGTAAAATCTTTGGCCGTCGGATTTAGATGGTGGAAGAATTTTTCAAGATGTCCATGGAAGGCAACAATATTTCCAGAGGGATCCGAAGATGAAGAAAATGTCTGCCCTGGTATGGTGGACAACGTTGTTGTGGTCATTGGCCTAGAGTCTGTTGATTCATTTAAAAAAGTGGAGAGGTGAAACTGTTGAATCTCTGACCGCTTTCACAAGCAGCCAGCCCTCTTCTATCCCAGCAGTGCTCATGAACAAGGTTGCATCCAAAATTAGCTGTTAATCCAAGAAGATGATGTCAGGTCCGTCTATTAATTCTGATGAGGTTGAGGATCAGCCCTATCCCAAAACGCGAACTGCAGAAAATGTGTCGAAAGGGTCTAAGAATTCTGTAAAGAATTAAATGGAGTCCAAAAACATCGATGTGATATCTGGGAAAACGGTACCGGACAACCCTGGGCCTAAAGCTACTCGTTCGATAAGTAACAAGCAACGAATTTCTCTACCCGCCGCCTCCTCGGGCCCCAGCTTTTTGAAACAAAAGGACAAATGCCACAAGGCTACAGCTGCTACCGCCACGGTGCATAGAGTAACAGAGCCATTCAGCGACACGAAAGACAACTCTCTATCGGACAAGGAGGTAGAGAAATGCATCCAGGAGAAACTCCTCCCGGATATCCCTGGGGGCTGTTGGATATAGTTCTACGGCACTGGGCAGTTGATCAACAAAATCCGCTCAGAGATCATTTCTGCGGTTGAAGCAGTTTCAGAGCACTCATCTGCCGCTTAGTGAGACAAAAAGCTGGAATCCCTAACGAACATTGGGTGCAAGGTGTTCGTAGGATTCTTCCAGTTTTCGACTGCAGCTAAATAACTATCCATGAATTGCTTGGTTCAATTGTCAGGAAGTTCAAGCAGGTTACACTTGAAGAGTCAGAGACTAATTCCGCGCGAGTTCACCCGGATGATCCGTGGACTAACTTCTACGACCAGAAGGAAAATAGTTCCGAAGAACGGAAGTACCGTGTTGCGCAATACTCCATATCTCGTCAAGAACTACTTTATACTCTGCAAATTGAATAACCCAGACATTTACGAGAACGCAATGGTTACCAAAGTAGCCATGGGGATTCAACAGGAAAAACTGGTACTCTTTCCCCACGGAAAGGCAGAATCTTTATATTTCCAGAGAATTTTTGCATGTACTCCCCACGGCGGACAAAGCCCCTGACCAGGTTTCTCACGCAGACTTCGTAGTAACCCAACATGACCTTGGGGATACGCTGACCCTGGACAGTGTCTCTTACTTCATAACGTTCAGTTGCTCTGAAAGATTCGAAATCGGTGGAACACCTTGCATTCACCTTACTGTTTATCACCCAGGGCTCACAAGTAATCAATGCTTATGAAGATTTTCATATTGCCTCCATATTCCATAATTGTCACGAGTGGCGACTATTCCCACAAAGGAAAGGGTTAAGCCCGCGAAGTTATGAATACCAATATTCGTAATGGAGAAGGTAAGGTGAAGAAGGAACATCTACTTGTTCGGGGAAATGCTTGCCCTGTGGCTCCAAAGCAACAACTGCTGGACAGGTTTGAAAATTTCTATTAATGATCCTCCGACTCTTAGAACCACGTAAGGTCGATCCTTTACAAAGGCTATTGATCATGCCAGAAAGTTCCAAATAAAACTTTTGAGCTCAAGGGAATCATTACATTTACCTGCATTACAAACCTCTACTCCACCACCAGTTGACAGCATATTCGTTCTCTGACTTGTTAACAGTTCGGAGAACTAGTACTGGTAGCAGAGATATCTTATATTTATGGAGCACGTTGGCTTTTTATTTTGATACAAAACGTTTCACTTACCCGGTGTACTTGGAAGAGTTGTATCATCTACACCTTCTAAAGCTAGATCCATCTATAAGTGCTATTGCCTGATCAGAAGTTAACGTTTGAAATATCTGGCTATAGCAGCTATACCATCTGTAGCCTGCTCAAAAATTTCAAATTTCAAATTTTACAAAATTTGGCACACTTGCCACTTACCTGGCAATAGATGCAACAGCCTCATCAAAATTGCAAATGTGCCATATCGTGAAATATCTGGCTTTAGCGGGTACAGCCTGATGAAAAGTACAGGTATGGCTTATCCGGCTATAGCCCCTTATCCGGTTTACCTGGAAGAGAAGTATCATCTATAGCTTGTAAAGGCAGATCCAGCTAAAGCTGCTATAGCCTGAGTTCGTGTGACAGATCCGGTATAGCGCTATACCCTGATCAAGAACAGTTTGTTAGAGATCTTCGAAATTGCTGCTTTCTAGGATCAAAGTATACCAGATATAGTGGCTATACTCCGACCTGGCTTTAGCAGTTAGTCCGGGGTGCAGTCACTGAACATCCTCGTACATGTTGATAATCTCTGGTCTCGGTAGCAAATTGTACTCAGTTAGTAAACAGTCCTTCATGTTTCAAGTTCTTCGAAACCTCCGAATGTTACGGAAAAGGTCGTATTACGCCCATGCGATCTAATTCCAATAAAATTCTCCGTACTATATGAACCCCTTGCCGACCTTCACATCTCTTTTGAGAGCTATCTAACCCAACATGGGATTATCAATTATTTCTGCTACCCTGGACGACTTCTCAAATCCAATTCGAAACTCTTCATTGGACTGTCGCTGCTCTGCTCCTCTTAACAACCTTTGGGTCTTAGGGGCAACATTCTACGCAATAAAAAATGCGCAAAGTAATACTCACGTGGGACAACACACACTGTTGTAGTACCCCGAGCGGGCTACTACGTTTAACAAGGCAACCCTCTCGTTCGAAGTGTCGGTTTTCTCTTCCACCAACCGAATTAGTTGCGGCTCTGGGTGGGGGAAGGGGCAAATTGATAGGTGGCCCATAGGAATTACCTCGCCATGGGAGCGAGGGAACATTACAATCCAACGGTGCCGAATCACCTCCGTCGTATTGGTAAAATCCCTCCAACATACAGGGTGAAGCAGTGAGTGTTGTACCCCTAGACACGGGGTAATCTATGACAAACCCATTATAAACGAGTTTCCAGCCAATAGGCACCATCCTCAAATACGAAGGATGCGAATTTTTGACGTATGGGGCAATAAAGAAAGGACAGGGAACATTTAAGGAGCCAAACCTCCCAGCGGAAGGGAGGGGTGCACTAATTACAGGCCCCAATGTAATTCCTGCCAGAAACGGATAGGGGTTACTGATGCCAAGGATGTATGATAACCCCAATGTATGGAACAGAATTGGCACCAATATTGGTCATAATCAAGGTAATACCCGTCGTTAACCGAATGGACACCAGTACTGCAATGCCGCAACCCTCCTTAATTAGGAACCGGTGTACTGTCTGTATTCTTTGTAACCCTATGGGTTAATTGCAGCAAATAACACCATTCCACTGTGGATAGTCTCTGGAGGGAATAGTCTGATAATCTGATTGGTCTAAACACACCGGGCAACTGCATAGAATCCTTTTTCGGGATGGTATGTTGGCTGGTTCCTAACCTACCTGATACGCTGGTAGGGAAAATTTCTACTTTTCCACTTAGAAATTACTAATGCAACCGCCACCCTCAAGGATGGTCTGAAATTTTGGTTATTTTACATCCAATGATTACCGCAACCGTCCAACAGATGGGCACCTAACACCCCCACTCTAACCGATAAGGTTCAGTCGGCTCCATAGTAGCCCATTGGTTGGCTAACTGAGCTTATAGTGACTTTTTATTATGTTAATTATTTCAAGGGGTTTAATTATCTATAACCGCCTGTAAATATCACTCCTCTTATCGGAGTGACCCGAAGAATAAATGCGTACACCAGTCCCCCTTGAATCTATGATCTTGTGCGACAGAAATATCCTCGCCTTCATCTTCTTTCTCCCAGACGCCAGAAAAAATACTTGGTTAGCTCGCTCAGTTGGCTCCCCTGGGCTTGCGTATCATCCGTCCAGACCAATCCCCTAGTCGTCCCCACTCGTGAGACGGTGCTTATCGTCAAGGTCACCCCTTCCCAAGGACAGCCTGTATTTCAAAAAGGCCACTGAAAATCGAAAAGGCCACCAAATCTCGGCACTTTCGCGATCTTCCGACACGGGAAGGAACACTGTTCGCCCCCAACAAGTGCGTCATCCCCTACGGGGACCAACATGCCAGGTTACCCACATCACTTCAACCACGGAGTGCCCTTTCCCTATCGTTTCGGCCTTAACCATCCCGTTTCCGGTGCAGCCTGTCCAAAGAAAGCTTCATCTTCCGGGATTCTCCATGTTCTTACGAACCGTGGAGAAACGTGGATTGCGCATTTACCTGCGCTGTACCCTAACGGGGGTAAAACCAATCGTGGTTAGCCAAAACCAGTTCGACAGTCCAAGTGGGTGTTCCCATTCATTACCTCAGAACGCTTCCTCGGACGTTCCACTTTGCGGTACTTCCCTCATTTTATGGGTCACCCCCTCTCGGTTGCCTGGGAAGCCCGGGAAAGCCAAAACTATCACCCTCCACCTGCGCAACCAACAGATGGAGATACATTTCACTGGTTCGACCCAGTACCCACACAGTGAAACTGTCCTCTCATCATATGGAAAGGATACTCTGGTCTCCCACACCCCTTTGACTGTGTCTTGTCCTCAACAACACGGAAGAGTCTCTCTGCCACCTTCTTGCATGGCTGCTTCCGAGAGTAAACTAGTCTCTGTAGACGAAACCTCATTTCTCCGGAGGTTTCGAAATACTACAACCGTATCGCAGGGCGTGTTGCTCAAGAGGGATTCAATTTCGAACTTTATGCTTAATTGTTGAGCAAGCTGCCCAACGCACTCGTAGCCCTTCGGGTCGTACAATTTGCCTTCCTTATAGTTATTTTCTCCGACGGCAGCAAACAGGATTGTTCTCGAATACCATCCAACTGTGATGTCTTTCTTCATAACCGGGCAGCGAAAACGCCTTTTGTTCCATCAAAGACGGTAGACGGAGAAACGTATAAAATATAATGCTAGGCATCTGCAATCAACACAAAGATGGATCAACACTTTTAAAGGCTAGAATTTCAGAGGGCGACCACGCGAAAAGGCAGATTCCATCGAACCTTTTTAGGACTGCATGGTCCTGCAAGCATGATGGAATGCACAGAAGCAGATGCATAGGGAGGCACCAGAATATTCCGCAGCCATCCCGTGCATCGGTAGAATCTGTTGGGCACCCAGCGCCATGGTCGAAAAGCGGAATTCCTGTATTGATCTGGCCTTCTTTTTGTCCACCAAAATACTCAACGGGTTTCCTCACCGATTTACTAAATGTTCCTTTGACTACTTCACGTAGAAAATTCTTCCCGAGTCATTTGGTCTCCGGCTTAGGGCTTTTCTCTACATATTTTCATCCCAAGAAGCGATGGAATTGCCCAAGAGGGATGCTGATGCAGGCTGCCGAGTTTGAATACGTCGCAGAAAGAAGATCAAAGACAAGAACCCTGGGATTCAGAAATCTTCGAATGAGCTCCACTATCACAGCGAGGGATTCCTGTCCATACTGGACCACCTCATTCTTTTGATTCCGCAGGGATTCACCTGCATGTAGCTTCGGAATATTTTCCATGCTATCGATAAACCAGGATTTTGGGACAACGTACCATAGAAGCATTGGAAGTTGACCATCACGAGCACTGCCCTCCCCAATCCTTTTTCCGCTAGTGAATAACAAATTCATGGACATTCTGAAAGTTGCAGTTACTCATTCGCTGCGTAATGAAATTGAATATCCTGTTCGACAAGACTAATGGTGTCCTATGAACGACTATCTCTTCTTCGTCCCGAAACACTTCGCTCCTCACCTAATTTGTTCAAAGCTTGCATATGTGACACAATGGCCACCGGGCTGTAACATATCCGAATTAGAACCAGCTGTAGCACATATATCTTCAGAAGGTAGGCCGTCGAATTCAGAAATTTCATGGCCCCATTTTCTCCTCGTGTTGTAAGGTGAATTGGTTAGGACAACATGAAACTTTCCCCTCGAAGTGGTTTTCCCACCCCTGGGTTCCTGTCTCCCATCAACTTCCTTGACTAACCAAGTGCACTGCAAAGAATGTTAATTAAAAAGGACCCATGAGCTCCTCAATTACACTTGATTTTTTCACGATCTTGTTTCCACCGCGAGTGCTCATGGAAGCTTCATATGGATGGTAATGGACGAACCAGGGCTTAATCAATTGCTCCAGTTGATTCTTTGAGGCCATTTTCTCGATCTGGATCAATGTTGGGATCCCCGTCTCCTTCCCAATTGCATTCCCTTCTTTGGCCCTTCTGCGGTCGCTCCACCTGTTCCTCCAATGGAGATGTTTCAGAAACCTTTTTGTTCTCTCGATTGAAAACAGTCTTCCTGCCTGTTGACTATGAAAGGTTTAAAATCTCCAAGAATGCAATGCAGCAGCACGCTCCGCTTAGATTTGGCCTGAGATTCCCAGAACAAGAGTCTCTCTGAGCCATTAAGAATAACCGAACGAACCCTGGAGCCGATTTTCAATGAAGGGAATCAGACCGTATCTATCAGGACTGGGGAATTGATGGTCTACAAGACCACTCTGCATAACGTCACTCTCTCCATGACATGAAACAGACCAATGCTAATCAGACATGTCTCAATTTATTTTAGGAAGCTTACAGTCAAGCTTCCCAACCGACCAACTGTTGACACTGGCGCAGACCCAGCCGCCTCACGTGTGCCAAAGACAACAGTTGTTGCACCATCGTTGCTAGAAAGGCATGAGCTGCTGATTGGACGTGATAATCAATTGGATCTTACCATAGGAGTAATATACTGCATGCTATGCTCTTTGAAATCCAAGTATGGTAGCCTTATCCTCTCAATATAGTCATATCTCAGTACCCCTACAGCTAGGTTCCAAGGCGATAAAACTCGCCACACCACGAAAAAATCAGCTAAGGGTGAAATTCGGTCTTTTGAATTGAGAAAAACTTCCAACGAACTTCTGCCAATCCCAACGTTCGCGTTTGCGAACATTATGAACTGACCAGCTCCTCGAAAAATGTTGCCTCCTCTCCGTTTCACAGAAACATTCGGCCGTGAGTAATATTAGCAACTCGGACATTTTTGGTTTCATGGTTTCTGTATTCTTGCCTCCTTCCCCTAGACGCAGCCTCCCCACCAAACAGGACTGCATATATTGAGAGAGAGGGGGGTTTTCCTCAGCCATTTCATTAATCCTGAATAGTTGGAGTGAGTGGCTCTACTAAGGATTGGGGTTCAGAAGAGAGCAAAGCATTGACATATTCCATGTCCCCGCAACTGCAGGAATACTCCAAACTATACAGAAGAATTCCCACGGCCTTATATCCATTCCATTCTGACCTTTTTATTCTTCGATGACAGGAAAATGGCACAGCTCGTTACAAACCTGAGGAGACATTCGCTTGATTCGTTGATCGAAGAACCCTTTTTCCATTGTGGCCTTCTAGGTGTCTGCAACCCACGTCATGAATTCTTCAATTGCAATAATTTCACTAACTCCGGTTGAAGCTCCCCATTTGCGATTTGCAATGAAACGATCTCACAGATTTTGCATCAACAACAGTTGCTTCCAAAAATCTCTTTATTTTGTAAAACTGCTACATCACTGCATTTTGCGGTACTCAAGCCATCGAAAGCAATCTGAGTAGCATCCCCCAGTCCATCCATCGCCTCCAGGTCTTCAATTATCAGAATGTTTTTACCTTTTGGGGTTATGTTATTCTCAATGCATCTGATGCTTGCCAAATTTCGGTGACCACCGTCGATGATGTACACATCACCCGCTCTTACATAAAACTTTCATCCAATATTTAGGCTAAATCGCAGTCTTTGACGCCAATTCAGCTGGCAGTGCCCTTAAAATGACTCTCAAAAGCTTCACGAATCTCAACATACCTTCTAGCCCTTGGGGAATCTTTGTAGATAAAGCCTCCCTCACGGTAGCCGTGTGGACTTGTATTCATTCTTCGAGTACTGTCCCTCCGAAAAAACTCCTTGGGGAACGCTGGCGCATTAAAAGTAAATGGAGCGATTTCTCTACCTGTATATTCCCATCTTCCCTCGCATAGCATCGACCAAATCATTTTTTGCAACTGTCTACACATGCAATTGCATATTTATAATCATGTGGCAATAAAAACTTCCATCTCGGTGTTTCAATGTTCAGATGTTTCAAATATCAATGATCACAGCATTAAAGAAAGTGAATCCAGCAAAAACTTCGTCAGAGATATAGGGGCTACAGCTTTCATTCCCGCTTAAAATAACTAATACGCAAAGAACTGAATTCTGGACTAATTACAGAATCACTGTTTTCTTTCTGTAATGCAAAATGCCGTGATTGAATAGAGAGTAAAGCAGGTTTAGATTTCAATTCAATCTGAATTTCTAGGACCCAAGTGGAATTAAGGGGATTTTTGTCCTGCAGGATGGCCCGAAGTCCCCACCACTCGAAGTCCTCACCATGCACGAATGTTTGAGGTAAGGAGGCCAGGTTTCCGTGATATGGAGGGAACAGGGCCCCCATGGACGTCATTGAACATCAGTCAAGAATTTCCATTAAAATGAAAGCTTATACCAAGCCTCTACACGGTTACGAATATTCCTCCCTAGCAGTAGTATTCTAATTAGATTTAGTCGATATATTTTAGGATAAAATAATTTGTTTTTCCCATGCCCTCTTCCAATTAACCCACCAACGCCCTCCTAAAACATTTTCCCCTCTGAATACTTCCTTCTCATACTTGCAATGTTTGGTCTCTTTCCTGGTGTCCTTTACCCACTCTCCGGAATCCAAGCGAGGCTACAGGTGTCCCTAGTCCTTCGGTACACTGAACCGTTGGAAAAGCTACTCATCCAGATGGAGTCAGCACAGGCCACTTCGTGAAAAATCGGGTGTGTTGGGAGACCAGAGATCCCCCGCCCTGCGTTGTTGAGGATCTCGCAGCTGGTGCTGTGTTCTGAGCTACAGCAGCTAATGATAGTCCAATTGTCGAACCAGGCAAGGAGACTTAGATTATTCGAATTTATGCAGACTCCTCTCAAAGGAAAGTAGTTTAAACTCAATAGGGGTGATAGAACTCTCACGCAGAGAGAGCTCCTAGAGTGGGGTTCTGGGGCCAAAAGGATGGTCACAAGAACTGGAGATGCGTAGCTAACCTGACACGAGGCGTCCCGACGGTAGGAGCATACGAGAGCCAGGCGCTGTCACTGCCTCTCTAAGGTGGAGGATCCTATGACCTAGGTTGATCAGTCATTGGTCTTTCTAGCCCGACGGGTTCGGAGGGCTATAGGTATCACCTATGTTGATGTGGGCCGGATGGATCCGGGATACCTAACTTTAGAAGGTTTTCGGACGGAACGAGCAAGATAGAACTATTAGCCAACAACGTTCTTTTCGTCCCCAGAGTGGGAGAACGCGAAGCGCTGCGCTATTTTCTACCTCAATATGGGCGGTGTCCAAGGGACTCGTGGGATTTTCAAAAGGGGAGAGTTGAGGGTGCTCGTCGGTGCTGATCGATGATCGAGCCCCCCCTCTCTAGGTTCACTCTGCTAATCAGAGTGCCCTCTTGTACTTTTTCGTAGCTCAAATGACCAAAGTAAATATATATAATATTAAAGGATATCTCCATTAGTACCATACCCGGCAGATCCATAATCTGTAGCTGTACTGTCACCCCAGGAAGTCCTTCGCTCGGCGCACTTCGTGACAGCAGAAGGATGGGGATAGTCGGCAGCCCTGATTGGGCTCCGGGTCGGTTGGCTTACACCTGAGGCGTGGTGTGAAATAGCTCCTGCATCTGTATGATGCGCACCTGCATTGGTGGCATACGCCGCGACCGGCCGGTTCCGCTGAGACAGATGCACCCGGGTGCATCTGTGTAGGCGATACCCCAAGTGTAGGGGCTTGGAAACAGTTCGACTTATTGGAGGGTAGTAATGCAACCGCTCTACCAATTGGAGAGTATTGTACAACTATTGGAGTTATTTGGAATTAAAAGGAGGCTGAGAATTGTAATTATTAGCTAATGAGGCTCGCACACAATATTTGCAATTTAGCAATCGAACTAAAAAGATGAAGATAGACCACTCCTTGTCATAACTTTCGAGTACGGCCATGGGCGTTCATTCAAGATGAATTTGGAGGCCATTCGATTAAACCGTCATTAGATGAGACGCAATTTCCCTCCACTCGAACAAGATCAGTGGAGATTATATTTCCTTCTTTCATTTCTGCATACAAACCTGTTTGCAGTGATTCGACCACCTCAGCCGAAAGTACAGTTGCGAGAGGTAATCCTGGAGAGGGTCCAGTGGGGTACTTAGTGCTTTTGTCATTGGTACGCATATGCATCAAGAGCATAAATAAGACCACTCCCATGCCACGGCAATTTCCTTGGGACTCGCCGAATTCCCTAAGAATAGCACAGAGCGGTCGGTTACTGTGCTCATCAGAGACTTGGGAGAATTTGAAAAAATCATCGAATCATTCATTCACTCTCTGCAGTCCACAGTGGTGGGTCGAGCGGAGCACACCGAAATTTTAAAATTCTTAACAAAAAGACAGGGCGAAAAAGACGCAGTTGTCAAACTTCGTTTGAAGAAATTGGAATGCACTACATGGAAGTACTCATTCCAACCCTTTGATAGAGCAAATGTTCTCGGCAGTATCAATCTGCATAAGTTTAATTGCTTGATTCAAGAAGCTGCAGCCAATTGGAGGATGTGGGCGTTATTTTATTCATCGAGCAAAGGCGTAAAACAGATGAGGAGGGAATCTCTTCCCAATAATCCTACGACATAGAGTAGTATAGTTCTCTAAATAGACAAAGCAATAAGCTTAATGGAGCACACGGAAATGATGCGTTACGTTTCCAAAATTTGTCACTCAGCTCTTCAGCTAGTCTATCAACAGTGAAACACTGGTATCTTTTCGATTCCTTCGGGATCACTATCTTATCCATTCCCACCATTCCCAAGTGGAACAGGACCATCATATTCCTCTGTATCGAACAAGTGAATGTAATTAAACTCAGCAATATTATTTCTTATTTCCTGGTTACCATTATCCGTTGCACCACGTGTTCTCTCGGCAGGAGAGTCCCTTCCAAGGCCTCTATTTCCGCCTCGGCCAATTCATGATCACCTGGCCCTTCCATCACATAGGTAATCAAAACCTCTTGGAAACATATTGCCAACCCGGCCCTTCAATCAAATTGGTCATCACCAACTTTCGGAAATACATTTCCAACACGTAGACAATTTTCAGAGCATTTTTCGAAAATCGGAACCGGGAAACTGGTTGTGCATATTGGGAAATGCCAAGGAGAAGTTCAAATCCGCTTCCAACTAATTAATCTTTCGTTTTAGAACCTGTCTTCCTGGTGGCCCGTCGCATTCCAACTCATAGCGCACGGAAATAATCATCTCCTGCCTCTCGCTCTTAAAAGAGAGAATCGCAGCCTCATCAGTGCAACCCATGGACCTCATCTTAGACTGCTGCAGAACATTCCTGGGGGCTAACTTCGGGCCATTCAGAGATTGATTCCATTACTATACTAGATGGATGGGAAACGAATAACTACCATTAAATTCTTCCGTTGTAAGAAAACCGCAGTAGGTAAAAAACTTTTCGTCGCAGTATGCCGGGATTTTTTCACAACCTTATGGAATTTCCAACCGCTGCCTTAGCTATAAACAATCCGTTTGCGACACGACGCAGCTTATCTCCATCTGTAAGAATCCCGTGGAGCTTGTCATTACTGCTTACGTATCCTGGATCCTCCAGCCTCGGTAGCCCTCTCCGTCCGATACACTGCGTCCGAAATACATGCTTTCGAGACATAAACACGCATAAGCCACTCCTCGATTTCAGAATCGATAATGATCGAATAAGAAGCGCCTGCTTAACCGGTTCCGTCATTTACACCACTTCTCACTGTGTTCGGTCCACGTCTAGAACTTGAATTCGTACCACCGACGTCTTTACATGGATGCTGACCAGCAGAAGGTGGTCCGTTGTCGACATTTAAAAGAATATATGGATGGAGAAGCATACGCATGTCGTCGTGCTTCTGTCCAGATTAATGGTGAACACACTCTTCTTATCAGAAATATTTTTAAAACATCATTTCAATAAGAAACATGGAGCTGCGATCCACTGTCACACTATTCCCGCAGTTATTCACAATACAGTATGGTTCCGCTGCACGCAAGCATGTCGAATGGCTTTATGGCTGAAAATATCCGTGGACTGCTGGGTGATTACAATGCCCTCACGGTCCTTCTCTGTAAAAATCTTCTTCCCGAAGTCCTGTTAAAGTTAAATTATTCCGTACTTGAGTTCTTTGATATTTCCAATCTCCGCAGGCAGAGCAATATTTTCTTCCCTTAGAACATCCGAACTATTCTTCAGGCCTTTGAGTACTGATTTAGACTTCTTCGAAATCATGCCTCCATTCCATCAAATATTTCTTTGCATTCATCTTCCTTCCCCTGGAAATGCCCGGTTTTCGTCGAAACAACATAACTGCACGTGCCAGACGACTGGGTCGGATCACCACTGCTCATAAATTATTCCATAATGCCTTCCCAAGAAACCCAGTTTCACAATTGCTTGCTTTCGTGAGCCAAGGTTTCCACAGGTTGCGTTCAAGGAAATATTTGGGGACCGAATTGTATTTATTACTGGACGGCATAGTCTATACTACTTTCTGAACGAAACTCTAATAAATGTTACCTACCACGAAGTACATCCCGTATCAGTAATTTATAGCCAATCCGACCTTGTATTCAACTATTTTTAAAGTCAAACACAGATAGTGATTGCATCAGAAAAACTGAGAAATAGACAAAACCTATAAATGTTTTTATTGCGTTACTGTGAAACATTCCAGCTGCTACCACCTACGAATTTGGGTCCATATCTAACGCGTCTACCTCAATCTGGGGTATGTCCATATCGGACGCTTTTTCATCATAAATTTTAACGCCCTTGTCATCTTACCCATAGTTTCAGCTCCGATCATCCCCATCCTGAGAATCCTTGCCTGTAAGACTATCATAAAATATGAAGATTTCTGGTATTTTTCTTCTTCCTTGAGTGTATGGTCGACATAGTTTCCAAACATTTCTTGATTGAAATTAATTATTTCAGCCTCTGTCAGTGATTCCACTTGAGCTAGGTTGAATTTCATAACTTTTTACACACTGCCTTCTTAACGTTAGGCCGCACTATTTCCATAGGATTCAATTCCGGATATGCGACTAGGAATAAAGTTTTGATACTAAAATCTCCGATGGCAAATTTGTCAGCAAGCTCCGGTCCCACGTACTTGAGAGATGGCTGACAATTCCGCTCTTCTTCCGTCAGATGCGCTTTTGTTTTAACGTTTTCCTATAATACTGGCCAGTCTTCATTCAATGGGCCGTTCTAAGGCTTGATTGCCCCAATGAGCTTCCTCTTGTTCCATGCAGTATTTGGGTCCCGAGTGTCATCCGTGACCATGGTATGATAGGTCGCACGGTCCAGCACGAGTACGAATTTTTGACCAATAGCGCGCATCTTGGGGACTACAGTATCCTCAAGCCACTGTAAGAACTCACTGCTATTCACCTGAAAATGGTAACCCGGATCTGCACTCTTGCGCCCCGTGAACATTAAAAGGCCTCCATCCAAGAGCTTTGTCTCAACCGACCCAGTATGAAAAGAAATGGAAAAGTGGCCTGTTCCAGATGGAACTCTGTATTCCACATCTGCTGCAATAAGAGTTAGGTTTTTGCCAGATCCTTTTCTGGGGCATTTTTTTGAATGCCCATGTCTCATCTTGCAAGAATATAGAGTAGCCCTCGCAAAGATAGTATCCAACGCACTCCAGGCATATGTCACGCATCAGTATCACGTACGCTCGCTCTTTTTTGTAAGCGTAATGCTTCGGCCGATTACGGTATGCAAAGCCATTTTTAAGCATAAATCTGCGAAGCAACTCTACTGACCAATCAAACGTTCGTTTATCGTCCAATCCTTCAAACAAATCAACTGTCCGAAAGGAAAGCCTTTCATGCAACAAAAATAGAGTAGGAGAGCCAGGTCGTCGATTGTCATATCTCTCATCAAAAGCCGAACGATTGAACTAAAGCAGACTGCAACAGAAGATTGCTTACACGGCATTTCCACTGCTGATGGAACTGTGAATGCGTCTACTTCTTCCTGTGTCCGAATGGAGCACACTGTCTTATGAGAAACTACAGTAGCTTCACGTGTCCTGTCGACAACCCTCTTTCAACCAAGGCTGACAACCGCAGTTCGTTCCACTGTGAAGAATCTCCGCACGTCCTATATCAGCTGTGCAATTGGACGGGTTATTATATGTTGAAGAGTGATGCGCTTTGCAGGACGCCTGGGGGACTGGAAGCTGACGGAGTGGAACTGGCATTCGAAAGGTGTAGGGGCATTTTATGAGATGGAAGGGGAAACAGTGTTGTAATTCCTTGCGGGCCAGGTGTTTTTGCGGAAGGTGGTGTTGAAGGATTTTTCTGAAGCGGTTCAGACCTTCTATTTAATATATCTGCATTCGCCCAAATCATTTTCTACACATCTACTTAGCCTCCACACTCCTTACAAATTCCAACTTGAACCTGTTCGAATAAAAACAATCATAGCTGTCATAATATGTGTATCCTGTGACGGATTCTATTAAGGCAAAAGCGGTTGCCACTGGTTGATGACACACTGTAAATTGAATATTTTAAATCAAGTGCGTATTATGTTATATTCATGCAACTTTTACTGTTAAAAATAAATTACAGCTCAACGTAGCTTACTGCCAAAATCATACTGTGCAAAACGATGGTATTACGTCTGTCGTTCTTTATTTATTATCTCATCACTCCGATTTATTCCAATGGAACGGTTCCATCTTAGCGTTCCCCTTTGTATTCATCATTGTGAACACATTACCAGCTGGAGCCGACATTCATGTTACATTCCGCTCGAAACGCCGGAAACTGTTCCAGAGAATAACCCATAGCAGTCTACGCCTTCTAATAAACAGATATGAAAACCATTTCTCAAAAGCTACTATCCCCAAAACAATAAACTCAAACGGTACTGTATTTACTGGGCTAAAGCTATTTTGCGGATGTACTCACTACAAGTGTTTGACTTTATAGTATGTATCAAATATTTTGGGTACTCAGCCCAGCAAATCACACATGCCCATTCGAAGAATTCTTTCTGTACTTTTAGAACAAAAAATGGGTATTTACCTATATGAGTAGTATTACAGGACGTCCACGAGCATGTAGCTGGTGACACATGTCATTTTCACTAAGTCTTTTATTTTGCCGCTATGAATTCATTCTATATCACACTATAATATGACAACTACACATCTACAGACATAGCGGTGCGACAGTGTTTTTTACTGTATGGGGGCAAATGAGAAAACTATCTTGGAGAGGTACCACAAAGCAATACCACCATCCACTACATTTCAATTCCCCAATCATGAACAACTGTGTTGCTCCACTGTCTTCAAGCACCTCTAGAATACAGCACGTCTCACTGAAGCAAGTCATTTTAATGTTCTGCTTCTGTGCAATGTCCAGGGACAGCTGGTGCAGCCAGTAATTAATTCATGTCAGAAGGTGCAAAGTACTCTACCGCAGGACTTCCAAAATTCATAATAGGAGGGCATCATACTAACACAACCCGGACACCAATCCATGCTGTCTACAGCACCTATCTCCAAAATACTTGAAATACAGTGATAGTCGATGTCCAACCTCCGGAATTGTAGTGTCTCAGACGCTACTTCAAAAACATTCCGTTTTACTTTCTGAGACATTGTTTAGCAGTTTTTGTTTTTCAGAGTACTGTAGTCTCAGATATGGATAAACCACAAATGGAGTCATCAAAACGTTCCGGAGCAATATTTCTGTGGACCTGTATTATGCAAGAAGATTGAGACGACGTACGCATGACTGAGTACTCTCATCCACTATTGCCAACGATTTTTTTTCAAAAAGGAGAATGCGAAAGAAATCACTCTGCTTGCGCCAATTATTGAAGATCTCCCCATCTTCACAACTACCAAAGACGCAATAGAATCATATCACGACTTTCTGCATTTCCGATGCAACAGCTAAAGGCATTGAAAGCGAAGCATATACCTAAGTTGGTTAATTGCGTACAATTCCAGTGGTGATGTAAGGCGCCCTTTACCCAGGGTAGCCGCGTTGGAATCGACCACGACTTGGATTGGTTTCTGCGTTGAGTGTAGCATTGCCTGTAACGCCGGGCGCAGCGTTGGCTACCCTCTAAGTTGTGACTCTGAGAACAACATAGGCAGCGGTGTCCGCGGCTGTATAAGCAGCCAAATGAGCGGTGGGTAGAGGTGAAAACGAGGCAGTCTTTAGAAAGACCAGGGGTTGCCCTCCTCCTTGCCATTTTTCTGCATAGTTCTGGTAGAAGGCCCAGCATTGTCGGTATTATCTTGTTACCAAGATAGGTGCGCAGCAATGAATGGGCGATTTATACATCGCTGTTGGCGGGCACACGCCCATGGCACTGCGTTATGTAGGGGTAACTTCACGCCAAAACATTTCCTTGAAAAATACTTACTTTCTTTAGCAATCCTACTAAGACGTTCCAGTCCAAAAATGCACATCGGGGAGGGTTTTCATTTCCTTCCGACTTCTTGGCGTTGGCAGGGCGAGATCCACGCAGTTATGCTCCAGCCGTTGAGTTTCCAGATGTCCCATGTTCTGCGGTTCACTTTCAATAGTGCAAAACCTCTGGCAGGGGGCGGTTATTTCGATCAAATTTGGCAGTGGTCCGGGAAGGATATGCCTCTGTCTCTGTGCAGCACTGGCCACTGTCGGTTTTGGGTTCGTCGGTAACGAAACAAAAGGACAGGGTTAAAACTGTTCGTGTTTCGTTGTAGTGATTGGTTAGATACCTGTACAGAACAAACCCTGTGGAAAGGATCCCACGGGCATCAAGAGCCCGCGGGTTCGTTGGGCTGTAGAGAACTCAGAGCTGTACCTTGTCGGGATGAATAGGTCATGAATGTTTCTGTGAGGTCTACGAATTTGACGTTGTCTGACCGAGGGCTATTGTATTCTCTGGTTTCAGGGGAAGGATGGGGTGCCTCTGCCGCCGATTGTTATGCCGTTGTGTGTTTTAGGGAAGCTGATTTGCTCCGTATGCTTCTGCTGCAGTGTCTCTTCTGCCCATGAGCGGCTGTTGCTGTAGGTG
>JAUBNZ010000045.1:0-30693 GCA_032355485.1 Bonnemaisonia californica
TCATGGTCCGCTGCACATGTCACAACGTCCTACACTATGACACTCGCTTACACCACTCTCAAATTTTGGACTGCTTACACCACCCGCGAAACAGCGTTAACATTATCGTCCCGAGCCGCCGCAAAAATCTCAACAATGCACCATGTACACCAAATAGTAACCGTGTTTAGACCCCCCCCTCATTACAGTGATGGATTTAACAACAGTACAGTAGCAGTTAGACTCTACTCCTTAATGCTGTTAGGGAGCTATTACAGTACATTACTGTGGGTCTACACGTAATCTTACTGTGTGACAGGTCTGCACCACGGTTTTGGTTTTGCCAGGCTTGGCGCGAAGTGGCCAAGTTCCTTCACACGTGTATAGGGCAGTGTTCCCTCTGTACTCTACTCCTGTACCCTTCGGTATCTCATACAGCAGTGTAGTATTTTCTGTTTTTCAAATTTTTGTCTTCAAACATGTGTCACAACCAGTGCAACGTTACATGTGGGGGCAGTCACAGCGTTACCGTTCCATAGTTTCTGTGACAGCTGCCCCAGTTCTTGATCCGTACATTGCGTCGAATCGCAGTCTTTCAGAAACGGTCGATGATGTCTTCACCTTTTTACGGCTGAAAGCAAAATCTAAATTACCGCGCGCAGCATCCGACGTCTCCATTCTTTCCTCTTCGTGCTTGGCGCCCAATCTCCGAGCTGGGGTCAACTCAATCCTTGCATTTTCATGACCCGAACCACTTTGGCTCTAAGCCATCCGTGAAGAGCGACTTCGTCGTGAACTCCTTGGCTCTTCTATTTTTTGTCTGGCGTAGCCTTTTATCTCACAATGATTGCACAGAACCCGCCTCCCCTCTGTTTCACTGCCCTCAGTACTGTGCTGCGAAGCGCCCAGGTTTCGGAAGATGAGGCCATTAGGCTTCTTGACGACCACAAGGAAGAAATTTTCCGTGCCCTTAGAAACCCTGCCGATGGGAGCGCTTCACAGGATTCCAGTGAGATTCGATATCGGGCTGGAGCTAAGACTACTGAAAGTCACCCGAAGCCGACTCCTCAAGAGCTCATTTGTATCGAATCGTTGACAAAGAGTCTCGGTTTGCCGCAGAATAACGCCGCCGTTCTTCTCCGCGATTTTCTCCTCCGCATACACGGCAGCAGTCTATCGCAATTTCTTACCCACAACGACGGTCTCACCGATATTGCCTCAATCTCTGCTTTAGAAGCTTTCTGGACGCAGGAGAGGAGACATGCCTTTTCCTGCCTCGTCACTTCCATGATTTGCTCAGCTGTTGGAAGTGATCATCTTCTGAAAGGTGCCTTCGATTCCTTTCTGTCGGCCAATATCAAGGCCATCAGAGATATTGTTATCCGCGGAACCGTTAATGCGCTCGATTCATATAGAAGCACAGGGAAGGCAAAATCTTCTGGAGCTGGACATCATGTTGAGAATTGGTGGGTAATGGAACTGTTGTATGCATATAGCACAAAGTACGGAATCAGCTCAGCTGACCGAGTGGCAGTCATGGAATCTTTTTCACGCATTGTCAGAGAAAATCGAGTTTCCAGGCCTGGTGGAACAAACCTACCTACGAACAGCGCAACCCAATGTATTTTGGGCGGCGATGGTGATGCGGCCAGCGCCTTGTTTGCGGCAGCTCTGAATCATTCAAATGGTCTTGACAACATGATTAGAGCTGCTGAGCGGATTGTCAACGAAGAGAATGACGTAGATGGTGGTGACCATTCCCTGGTTGGACTTGTTCACGATTCAAATGCTTTGAAGAAACTGGACGATTTACTTGTAGCTCTCGAGCAATTCAGGGCTGCCGAAACTACAATGCTGGCATTTTCTTGGTCGGCCTTCCTTCAATTGCGGCAGCAGATTACTTTTAAGAATGAAGAAGCTGAGACAGAGGCTGAGACGGAAGACTCGGTTAGACATATGACCTATGCCTTATCATGCAACATTTTCGATGTGTTGCGGACGGTGGCTGAGGCAAAATTAGAAGCAGATGAGCTTGTATTAAGCGAACTCTACCATTGTCTTTGGGAAGACGTTTCTGCCTTTCTCACAGCATTCCCACCTCAAAGGTTTGTCCCGTCGCAGGTTGAAGAAATTGTGGAGTTGAGCTCAGCTATTTTAAGTCGATGTGACCTAACAACTGTTAGCCAAATATCGGAAAGACTGTGGGAGAACGAGACAGGCGGTTCCAGCTTTATTGGAGCTAACATTCTTTTACGACTGGCGTCTGGCTTGTACCCTCAAACGTTTCGCCCGCTTATTTTATTGCTTTCTTCCTTGATTTTCGATCACAATAGTGCTGTTCGCGGGATTGACTATCTTGAGAATCATCTTATAACACTGACGGAGGCCGCTGAAGGCTATTGCCATTCCCTAATACAATTAGATGAGGATGATAATGACGTATGGGGCTCCTTTGCTCTACGGAGTAATGTTGATGGGGAACTCGTCTCAAGGATGCTTTCTTTGACATGTCCTGGTGACGAGGACACAGCTTTGGTCCAAGCTGCCGAGGATTTGTCAGAATTTATGTATCGTCCCGTTATTCGGAAAGGGACTATAGGGGTTGCCAATGCATCTCTCACAGTGGTGACTTGGGTTCTACCATGGAACGGCCTTGGCGCTGTGGACCATATTCTACGAGTTCTACTGCAGTTACTAGGGGAACACAACTCCAGCTATGATGCCTTCGTGCTAGATGAGTTACTTTCTTCTGCACAGCAAAGTCTGAAACTCATCGATCGTGTATGCCGAGTAGGGTCAGTCGATTTCCGCGAACACCCAATTGGAGATGCCGAGCAATTATCTGTTGTTTCGAGACTTGTATCAGAACTAGCTGACCCTGGGGACTGGGCACAAGGATCATGGCTAACCAAGAAGCGACGAGCTGTCTTGCTCAGCTCGTCCACTTCGTGTCTCTCATCCATGGTCAGAGGTTCCCAGAAGAAAGCGCAGTATTCTCTTGAACAACTTAGCTCTTCAAAGACTGCAATTCCCCTCCATACCGCGCTGTCTTCTCTAGGACAAGCGGCATTTCCAGCAGTAGCAGCGATATCAAAAATTGCTGCTCTATCCATGAACGTGAGGTTTCCAAGTTGTGCAATGGGTGATGCGCTTCCGCCAGCAGCCTCCCTCAAAGCCGTATCAATGTCAGACGCTTCCGAGTCGTACAGCTTGTTTTCGCAAGAGTCCTGGGTATGCAAATTTTTGCGCACTGTTGCCCTTCCTCTTTGGTTGACGTCATCAGCTGGTTCTGGAAGAGGCCAAGAGATTAAGTCCCTTCACTGGATGCTACCTGCTTGCGGTATTCACTTGTTTTCCGCTTGCCCAAGAGATATTTTGAATGATCCAGCCGTACCTTCTGTCATAGGTGCCATTCTCAGATCTGTGGTAAGCACCGAATTTCTTGCAGAGACCCAAGAAAGTGACATATTTCTTTTTCCTGCCCTTCGTGCGGCCCTCGTTGCCTGTCACGAAGCGTTGCGGTTGAGGAATGCCATGCTGCGGGAGGCATCTGCTGAATATATGTTTGGAAGGAAGGCTGCTGCACATCAAACAACACCTGCTGATGAAATTAGTTCAGAACTGACTGCTCTTGAAAAGGTGTTGTTGAGACCGGATGTTATGCATGCAATGGCATTGATATCTTCCAGCAGTGTTGACAGGCTCAAGCATGAGGGCTTTTACACTCAATGGGTCGAATCAGAGTATCGAAGCTTCCTCCCCGAATTCAACGATGGTGAGCATCTGTACCTCAATGCGATGTTACTGGATGAGCTCGGAGCGGGGACTGCATTATGGCAAACGTGGGTGGAAGACATGAGTGCCAGGTGCCTGTCTTTGCAATTTTGCTGCCTCTCTCAGCTCTCCGGGAAGAATGACATCACTCAAGTACCATGGCCGACAATGGACCGTTCTGCGTTTGGGAAGTGGCGGGGAGGTGGGGAGGGAATTCGGAATGGGTATGCAAAGAAAATCGCGAAGGGAAAGTCAAATGCGGCAGTTGAGCTCGTCGCTACGGTATTGTCATGTGGGCAAAGAGCTGCAGCTCGTTCGTTGATGGGGCCACGCCCTGAACATATCAAGCGTTCCAATCTATTGTCCCTCCCTGTATCATCTGATGTAAAGCAGGAAGAAGCAGTGCAGGGTGCAACTGCAGAGCAAACGCGGCAAAGCCTAACTCTTGAGGCTGTAGAACAAGAAAACGAAGTGATGTTTGCGGTGGTCAGTTCACTTCGTGATGCAAGAGAGTCTTGGATCGCTAGAATGCCGGACCTCAATTCACAAGATAACCATGAAAGAAAGCTAGCATTGCATGACCTCGGGCGTCTGTCCATGTTCATGGCCACCCTAGTCCGATTCCTCAGAATTGGGTGGGAATTACATAGCAGTAAGTGGTTTCGGGAGTGTTGGGTAGCACTCAACACGTGGGATTTACTGGCTAGTTTGCTACGCTGCGAGAGTTCTGCTTCGAAGACAGTTGGGAAAGTGGATCTTGGAAGTGCCCTGGGGATTCCATATCAGTGGCTGCAAGACGGAAAAATACATGACTTGATGGACAAAAGCGCTGATCTTACTTCAGAGTCATTCATGTGGAAAGTTGGCCTTGAGGTAGACATTCGTACCGTGTGGACCGGAATTGCTGCTGATGTGATGCAAGTGGTATCTTCAGAAATATTGTTCAGATCGAGTGAGGCAGTGATTCTACTTCAGTCAAACCCAATCCCTGGAACAGATGCTAAGGAAGGTAGGGAGAACAAGCTTTCACAAGATCTTTTCAAAGAACCGCTCTTCACGTCCTTTGGTGCAGCATTCTCTGAACGTTGGATGCATTATCTACTACAACACTCCACGTTATCTAACATGGATGGCTCCGGGGACGGGGCTCCCAGTTCAGAAAGTCCCGATCAAATGTCCATTGATGGGAAACGCGATGAAGCTGCCATTGAGGCAATCAGTCGCGAGTTGTGCACCAAACTGGTGAATGCAATAGGTCATGAACGCCAAGCATCTCTTCCTCATCAAATTCTGCACTACTTCCGTCGAGTTGGCGATGTGAGAATGCGTTTTGCAGCTGATTATTTCGTTGACGTCCCTCTGATTGTGAGATACCTGAAGACTCTGGATATTGACCCCTCAGCCTTGATGGACATTCTTATGTGTGCAATGCGCTTGAATGCAACTATGGCTCGAAAAGATATTGAAGTTGACGTCGTGTCAGCTTACTCAGCGATGGCTTCTACGGTTCTGTTTGCAGACTCGTTATCTCCAGCACCAGGTTTGGCTCTTACGTACTCAAGTCCTCAATTTGGCGGCAAACTTTGCAGATTTCTGTCTGGTATTCTCGTATGCTCCATGTCCTCTATTGCTGATTCTGCACACATTATCACAAATGTATGCGAAATTGCAAAGCTCATGGCTTCACTTTCAGCACGACTCACCCCAGAAGAATTAGACCAAGGTGCCCTCACTGCTGTCAGATTTATAAGGACCCTCCCAGTTGCTGAAAGAGAATGCGCTCTTGCTCCTCTAGGACAGATATGCCTCTCGATTGATCGAATTCTAGCCACTATGGGTTCCAAAGTAGGGAAAGCGTCTCTTAGATCCCTCAGATATTCAGCTATCCGATGGCTGTTACTAACAGCATCTCGCCTTGCGCGTGGGTCTGCCTTTCGTGATGAGTATGACGTAGCAGCTCTGGCAAAAAGTGCGATATCGTCACTACGCATAGCAAAAGGAATTCCAGAGATTTGTGCGGCGGCATCAGTGGCCATATCTACGGTGCTTGAAATTCTGCCTGAGTCAGAAATCGACCTGTCGTTTCCTTCGGATTCCCTTACAACAATATTATCTGCGGTTGCCTCCTTGGCTAAAGAAGCCTCTGGGAATAATCAAGGGCGTGTTGCTGCGGAAGCTGCAGGTAACTTGCTACTCTCAGTTGGTCAAATTTATTGTTCTGGAACAAGAAATGTTCACTCAAGCGAAGGGAATACCTCAATCCTTCGCCACCTGAGCAGTGGAAGTGTCTTATCCTTTCTGCCTCCAGAGTCTGTTTCTATTATGACATATGAGGTTAATGGTGAACATCGGAATCCCGTGCACTTGGTCTGGTGTAGTGTGCTTCAGTTGGCAGCATCGATTTTGAGTGATGAGCACTCCTTGCCCCGCACCAGGGACGAAAAACCGCGGGATATCTTAGAATTCTGTGCAACAAACTTGATGCGAATTGCTCGAGATTCCCTAGACTTGTCAGGAGACTGGCCTGCGTCTTCTTTTTCAAGTGATGGATCAGTACGTCAAGGTGGTGATCAACCTCAAGTTCCGCGTCATCTCACAATTTCGAGGGTTGAGGAAGCAGAGCTCGCGGCCAGCACTGTCTTCCAGCTTTCGAGATATTCCCTTCATTTGCAACACAACCTCGGGGAATTACTTTCATCAACAGTTACCGAGCTCATGCGATACGTGTATCAAGTATATCGGCTTATTCGAGCTGAACCTGTTGAACGCTGGGTCAGGCCCGTCACACAACAGGAAAGAGACCGCAGCATTTTGCTGAGAAATGATCGGGAGAGTTCTGTGGGGTCAACTGGCTTCGGCCATGGCGGATCTCCTTGGGCAACGAGTCCTTCGACTTCAGGGACTGTGGGAATCGCTACGCCTCCACGACGGTCACCATCGCAGGCACTGCGAGCAGCCATAGGTGGAGGTAGTGGATCAGGTGTTCAAAGCTTTGCACCACCGTCGCCAGGTATGCCTCCGACACCTTTATCGCATTCGCCAATTCCTGTAGGAAGTGGAGGCATGCCCGGTGGTCCAGGATCTGGTTCACCTGCTTCTCCGTGGGGCCCGTATGGTTCTGGTCTTATTACTAGTTCAAACCTTCATTTTGGGGAGGAGGCGTATAGATCTTTACTCCGTGGGCTGACCTCAGCTCTTGGAGCATTGCGGAGATTTTCGTCAGAAATGGATGTGCTGTTCTTTAGCCCATCAATGGTTTTATCAGAAGAAACTCCTGGACTAGGCGTGCTTGTTGCAATCCAGTATCATGCATGTAATGAGATCCAACGAGGGGTAGATGGTGAGCGGAGGGAATCACTGCAGATGATTTTAGATAATGCCTTGCATATGACAATGACTCATGT
The DNA here is from genome assembly GCA_032355485.1 of Bonnemaisonia californica. Lineage (NCBI taxonomy): Eukaryota > Rhodophyta > Florideophyceae > Bonnemaisoniales > Bonnemaisoniaceae > Bonnemaisonia > Bonnemaisonia californica. Next base: position 7,158 of record JAUBNZ010000045.1, read on the forward strand.
CGCAACATACAGCGAGCAAGGTGCACTTGCTCAGGGAGTGAGAGATGAACTTCGCAAAAGGGTAGGGACCGTTGTAGCAAGAATGCGGAAAGTGGTTCCGCCTGCGCCGTCGTTTTCTATCATTCATGAAAGAGAGTTAGACGCTTTCTGGCAACAGCTTAGGTAGACCTAAACATACTGCACCTTCTGCAGTTCCTGTGTGTAAATATAACATGACCAACGGCTCTCGGTGGTGTCGGCGTACTTTGATCTGGAGAAGTAGTGCGATGGACACGGACATGAGCTACTTTGGGAGAGAACAGCGATGCAAAAGCCAGTGGGCTTTTTTGTCATGCTGGGCAGGTACTGCACGTCCTCATCATATTCGGGGGATGGTGCTTTACTATGGGATGGCGCGAAACTGTGTATGAAACCTGAATTTAGTTCTGGACACAGGCTCTCTCGGATCAAGCAACTATAGTACCGCAACCGTAGCCTATGCTCCAATAGCAATACCTCCATCGACACTAAAGGTATGGCCTGTAATATAGGCCGAGGATTTATCCAAAGCCAAGTAGCGCACCAATCCGGCAACCTCTTCCGGCTCTCCAAGCCTCTTCATCGGAATCATGGCCTTGACGGCATCGAGAGGTAGATTGGCGGTCATATCACTATTAATAAATCCCGGAGCGACTGCATTAACAGTAACGCCCCTTGCGGCACATTCCTTCGCAGCGCTCATCGTCAATCCAATGACACCCGCCTTGGCGGCACCATAGTTAACCTGCCCCGGGTTGCCAATAAGGCCAACAACGGACGTGATGTTAACAATACGGCCACTCCTCTGCTTCAGCATGACCTTCGCGGCGGCCTGGGTGCACATAAACACTCCAGTCAAGTTGAGATCAATAACATCCTGCCATTGCTTCTGCTTCATGCGCAGCAGCAAAGTATCCCTCGTAATGCCAGCATTATTCACCACAACATCTAGTCTACCAAAGGTGGCGACAGCTTCCTTAAAAAGGCGGGCCACATCCTCCTCGTCACCAACATTGCCCTTAATGGCTACAGCATCGCCTCCCAGCGCCTTAACCTCCTCGACAACCGCCTCGGCCGCCGGGGCCGATGAGGCATAATTGACGACAACCTTGCACCCCTCCGCGCCCAGCGCAAGCGCAATGGCGCGACCAATGCCGCGCGAGGAGCCCGTCACCAAGGCGACCTTTGCGTCGTCCGCGACCATGCTGACGCAGCGGCGCGGCTGCGGGAGGAGGGCGCGGTGCGGGCGCGCGGCCGTGAAGCTGCTGCGGGAGAGGGACGGGGGGAGGGGCTGCGTCGTGCGCGCCAGACGCGTCTGCCGCAGCAGGGCGGGCGTCGCGGCGAGGAAGGCGGGGGTGCGGGGGTGTGTGCGCGCCATGGCGATGGGCGGGCGGGTTCGGGTTTGGTGGTGGCGTGCGGGTGGGTGGGGTGGTGTGGGTGGGGTGGTGTGGGTGGAGGGGTTCGGTTGGGTTTGAGTGGTGTTGGGATTGATAGCTTTGGGAATGGGGTTGTATCGGTTTGGGTGGCGTGAAACGTATCAGTAGTTGGGAGATAATTGCAAATAGGGGGATGTGAGAAACGGGGATGTGAGAAATGGGGCGGCAGCGGCTGTTTTAGAGCTTTGATGGCGCCATTTGTGCAGATCGTTGATCACGGATCGACGCTACCCTTCGCATTCGTACAGATCGCACGCTAGGCTGCTGGCTGCTCAATTGGCCACATCTCTGCTGTTGTCCCCATCCCTGATGCCGATCCGTAACATGTGAGTCTAAGATCCTGCAGTTGTCATAACACGAGCCAGTTGTCGTCGCTGTCATCTGCAATTGGCCACTCAGATGATAGCTATTGCGTATGAGCACAACTTGTCTCTTCGTTGTCATACTGTACAAGGATTTCGGTATGATATTCTACAGCAAGCCAATAATTGACACGTCACACTCCTATCCCCTCCTTCCTAGTCCGCTAAACTAAATTAAACTAACTTTATGCATCCCACACGCATCATGGACGGACGCAAGCCCCAGCAATGACAACTTCTGCCGATACCGATCCGCCGATACCGTCGTTGCCCGCATCAAGTCGGGAGATAATCAAGCCGGGATGACGACGAATCCCTTTGCACACCTCCCTGTTTCCTTCGCTTCTGACATTTCGCTTCTGTCCTCCCTCTATGAAAATTCGCACCAAGATAGGACTCCAACTTGGGGTCTCATCTTGCTGCCCCCAACCACAAAAACACCATTATAAATCTTATGCTCAACGCAAGTGCATGTATCGAAACCAACCGATTGTTTTCGCCTCCGACCGTCCATTATGTCTCTCCGCCATCGTTCTGGACTGGCGGCATTCCATGTAACGACACATCTAATCCATTCTGGTCCCCGTGATGCTCAAGGCTCAAAACCTCTTCACTGGACGCATACCAACGCGTTATTGAACCGAATCGACCGCAAATTTGCATCATTTGAAAGACAGATCAACACGTATTTGTCACCGGAAAGAAATGTGGCCATCGTACTTACCCTTGTCGCCCTTCTCACAAGATTGTACAGAATTGCGGAGCCGGCATCTGTCGTCTTCGACGAGTTACACTTTGCTTCTTTTCTCGAGAACCATTTGAAGCATCAGGTATGTCCAAATTGCCCTTTTCTCTACCACTGACTGCCGAAACAAAAACAATCCTCTAACATTTCCATGTTTCAAATTCTACCATCCTTCAGTTTGCCTTCGATATCCACCCATGGCTCGGAAAGCTTACCTTGGCCTTGTTTGCCCGCCTCGCTGGTTATAGAGCCCAAGGCTTTGAATACATTATCGCAGATCCGTATCCTAACAACGACTATATCTTCATTCGAATTACCTCTGCCCTTTTCGGCTCCTTCTCCATCCCTCTAATGTACTATATATGCCGTGAACTTTCCCTCTCCTCGATCTCCTCTATTTCCGGTGCTTCTCTTCCCTTATTCGATAATCTCCTCATTACAGAAAGCCGCCTCATCCTTCTTGATCCGCAGCTAATATTCTATCTAAATCTAACCCTACTCTGCTCCCTCCGCCTCTGGCGTCTGTCAGATCACGTTTCATACGGCGCCAAGCGTTACTACGCATACCTAGCCGCCACGGCGCTCAGCGCCGCTGCAGCCATGTCTGTTAAGTGGACCGCGGCGGCCACCCCTTTCTTAATTGCTTGCGTATGTTTCTTTGGCATCTGGTTCCTTAAGCGTCCGACTCCTCTCAAAGACTGTGCCCTTTCAGCTGTAATCGGTCTCTTTTTCTACTCCATCCCGTGGTATGTCCATCTTCGGGTATCCACCATCAGCACGCCGACTGCAGAGTACATGGGCGACCGATTTCGCTCTACCCTACATGGAAACAGTACCTTTCCGTACGATGCGTCCAACAACGTCACCTTCATTGAGTCGTTTTACGAGCTGCACTGGCGCCAGTTTCTTGCCAATCGTAAAGTGAAGACAAGGCATCTCTGGGAAAGTAAGTGGTACGAATGGCCGTTAAATACCCATGGAATCCTCTACTATGTTGGAAAGGCACCGAACTATTCTGAAAAAAACCCGTTAGCACGTGTGGTCTACGTCATGCAAAACCCAGCAGGAGCTCTATGGGTATCTGCGGCCGTACTGGGTGTCTCTATACTATATCCATGCGTTCACCGATACCGCACCATAATTTCGCCGCATCACAAACTAAGGGAAGTTGTCAACCATGGCGGCTTCTTACTGACCGGGTATTTCCTCAACTTGCTGCCGTATGTGTTCGTAGAGAGATGCTACTTTCTATACCACTACCTCCCGGCGCTTACGTATGGACAACTTTTGGTTGCTGTGGTTTTGGATGCACTCCCTCGTCTCGTGAGAATACCTCTGTCCTCCCTTCTTCTCGTCACAACAGTTGGTGCCTTCATCTACTGGGCACCATGGATATACTGCACTCCACTCGACCAAGCTGGTATAGTCAAGCGACAATGGATGCCGCGATGGAATTAGTCTTAACCAAACTCTATGGAAGGCTTGCGACAGATGGTTTGTTTAAAAGGTCTGGTGCAGCTTCAAAGGATAATGTCAGAAAGAAGCTACAAGTTAAACGATTGACGTACGCCCAACTTGTTTCTGAAAGAAATGGGATAACATGAGATATAGTCCAAAGTCGCCAACATAGACTTTCTTGATGCGCGCGTGTACGACGGGAGCATGGTCTCATGGATCCGAAATGTGATGTTTAGAGCGCAACAGGGAGCTTTGCACTTCCTGGGGATTCAGAGGGTTTGCGCAATGTTATGGACAGGTGAGATACCATCCGGTTTTGAGCATGATTCGAATTACGATTCTGTGATTAGGGGTACACCGGGGAATATGGAAAATGCAAAGTCAGCAAAAGAGATATCTTTTACAATAAGGACAGAAATGGAAATGGAAATTGCACGTACTTCTTTGGGTTGTTTGCCAGAAGCGTTCCTCTCTGGCACAGCAGTTAGCATGTTGGTTTGCTGAATGTGCGGGTGATTGCGTTTTAGAATTTCTGCTACTGTAATACATTTGCCTATGGCTTTTCCTTGGGCAGTAAGCTGCACATGATCGCAGATGTCATTCTGCAGCACGCCATTGGCGTACGATACGTAGGAGGATATTTGCCCTGAAGGCTGTATCGGTACAATTCTCTTGTCGTCTGGCAGCATTTTCGTTGGTGTGAGTGGCTCTCGGAAAAGGCACAGATGGAAAAGGCAGGCTCGTCGGAGGAAGAGCCCTGATATATGTAACGTTGCAGAGGCTCAAACGTTTAGATCGCGCCGATTTAATGGCACCTTCGAGGATGAGAAAGCTTCCACGGAACGTCGGAAGCTAATCGCTTCAAGAAAGCTGAGAAGGCATGTGGGAAGTATATATGACGATATGGGGCGTGTGTGGAAAAGCTGTGTCATATCAACAGCTCGGCAGAGTAAGATAGAGAGGATTGCCACGAATGGCGATAACCAGATCTGATGACGACGCGAAAGCTCTACTCGCCACTGGTCACGATTCAACCAGTATCTTGGTAGGTGGTTGCGAAGGCGGCGGATTGCCAGGCCGGGATTGCCACTGCTGCCATTTCAACAGATGGAGTCTGCTACCATTTCAATAGGAGGCAGCAGAGAGCCATTTCTCCAAAAGTCTGTTGGTCGGTGACATGCGCCGTGAGATACCAATGTTTCAGGAAATACAAATCGTACAATTTGTGGACCAATAAGGGACCTGCTGGCCATGAAATGCGCAACTTGCAGATCCTTCTGCCCAATCGCAATGTGGACCCTCACTATCATAATCGACGGACGACAGAAGTATGACAAAGGCTACATGCTACGATTTTGCGCATTGTAATATTTTCGTTACATAAATGCCGCTGACTTTTTTCATGAATTCAGTTATTTATCCGGCGGTTCTTTACTGCGGCATGCTGTTTATGATACTCGTCCACGAATGAAAACGTTGATAATTAGGAAATCTGCCTAAATCGTTATCGATTCATCTTTTTCGCGTCCTATTTTGTGCGATTGTTTGCTCTCAGACCCATCGGCCCCCTTGTCACCGTGATGCCGATGCTGGCAATGACTGATCATGTGCAACAAGATTACATCTCCGTACTTCTCTGTTCTGTCTGCGAAGCACACTGGCGTCGTTTCCGAAAAAGGTGAGCTTTGCTTGCCCAGCTGAATCACAGCTTCACCAGTAGCGTCTCTCGGCGCTTGCATCCGCCATCTCCCCCTGGTACCTTTGGTCTTTGGTACCTCCCAAAGCTCCTGCTCGACATCAAATACCTGCCTGTTGAAGAGTGGTGGGTTTGTGAAGCCTGTACTTTGAATATTCCTGCAGGTAGAAGTAGAGACGGAAAAGTCAGAAGCGCTTGCTTTATTGCATCACTCTCGGAAAAACTTGAAAAGCAACGGGCGTTCATATGCTCGTTAAAATCTTGAGCATGCGCCAAATTCAAACATCAACTCTGTTCACAATTAATATCTAGCGTTCGGCATGATGGTATGAACTTGAAACTTCTTTCTCAGCTTTGCAAAGCGGAACAGCCTGACTTGGCTTATCACAGGGACCAAAGCAATTGACGTAACATTCTCCATAAGTCCAGAAGACGGTCAATAATCATATTTCTATCTCTGCGCACATGAGCTTGATACTCGTCTGGTTCCACAAGCATTTCATCACACTCTGCACAGGTGTTATTGTTTCTGTCCCTGCAATACAACTTCAGGCAGTGCAAGTGAATGGCGTGGCCGCATCTTACAGTGACAACTCTCTTTGTTGACGAGAACATGTACTTTCCACACACTGGACAATTTCGCTTCAATGCATTCTCCACACATTGATGATCCTGTACAGATTTCAGCGGAATACACATGGCACACGCATCGCAGTGATATACATCCTTTCCAAATCCCTTCCCGATTCGACATATTTGGCACTTGTCGCAGTGATAGATGTGCTTTCCTGGCGTACTGTCAAACAGAAGACAAATTTCGCAAAAGTATTCGCCAAACTTTGCGTTGCACCCGGGCTCAATACAATGGTTAGAAACAGTTTGGACCGTTTCGCACAGCGTACACATGATTTCTCTTGTTGTATGTCGGTCGAGGGTGTGGCCCCAGTTCTCTTGGTCATGGCACAGGCGGCATGCGTACCAGCGACCGCAGCATTGCGCTTTGAGTTTGCAGTTTCGGCGATAGTGCTCACAACCTAGCATCTCATCTGCAAAGTCTAGGTTGTCTCTCGCCGTTAGGTTCTGCACGGAACATTCCAGATGGTTTGGGTATCGAGTTGGGCTTTATTCTCTAAGAATCATGGTATCTCGCAGCTCTTCTACATGTCAAAGATTCGCAAGTCTTTGGGATAGGGCACATCTAAAGTGCACATGTGACGGGGCATTTATGACGGAGACAGAAAACAGCTTTAAGACAAGACCAGTTGAGGTACTGCTGTAGATACTACGAAGGGTAGTAGGAGATATACTGTATTCAATAATATTGAAGAAAGATTCTGCATGCCTAGGTAATAAGTAGAAGTACACGTTATGTATAGTACAAGTACTTCTGTGCATACGTTTAAACCCTTCATGATATATAAAATATAAAATGACACTGAAGGTTCAACAAGGTACAGTACAGTACAAACACTGTAGTACTACTGTACCGTACTCTGCTGGGCTGCCTTCTCCTCAGAGAGGTGTCTTTAAGCCGCATACAATAGTACATGTACATGGTGGCTATCTTACAGTATAAAAGCACAGTAGTAAGCTCATGTGGGTGCCACCAGGTCTTCTCTCCAAAATAAAAGGGCCTTCAAAATAAAAAATGTTCTGAACTATTTGCGAATCTCCTGTTCCAATAATGAAAATAATATGACATGTTTTCTCTTCCGATAAAATAACCGTAATATTTCCATCATGATATTATGTGCTGTGCTGATTTTCTTGCGAAATGCTATTCTGTTTTATTCACTCTACTAATTTAATTTAATATCACCTTATTTCCGGTACAGTGCTGTACATACAAGTACTTTTGATACTCTGTGGCGGGGAATAGAGAGCTGGGAGAATCTGCATGAAGAACGTGTCACCATGAAGAACGTGTCACCATGAAGAACGTGTCACCATGGATCATAAGTACTGTCTGTCCCTGTTGTACACATGTGGATATGTGGCATCCGTGTTCCGGGTGGGATCGGGATTTGTCAAACCCTACTGCAGATCAGGATTTGCACCTGGGCAGGCTCGCAGATTCGATGAGCTCCCAGACCACTGAACAGCCACTTCCGAAATGGAGCACATCTACCCTTCGGTAGTGTGTCGTTTCGGTATTATGAGTGCGAAAGCAGCTGTGGAGAAGTAGCTTCCCTGCCTGCTCTGACCCACACTGACCCTATTTTCGATAAACAGTAATAGTCGCTGGCAAAGCTTCCTCCGACCTCACCGTTCTTGCCTTCCGCGCTTCCACCCTTCGCCATTTCGCACATTGCTATTCATTCACTGACGCCGAAATGGTTGCTTTTGTGGGTGCAAGTCCTACTGTTGCTGTCAGCTCGTCATCCAGCGCCTTTGTGAGTGGAACTGAATCTGTTCGCGATGAACGTACCCTTACCGTGCGCTCCGCCTCACGTCGTGCGGCCACTACCATGAAGATATTAGATGGCCTTGATACCGTCAACCAGGACTCTTATTCATTTTCGCGCTACATTCTAGGCCCGTTCCAGCCGCAGGTCCTTTACGGCGGTAGCAGTGATGGCGATCGCGAAGTCATTATCAAGGCTGCCTATCGTCATGTGTTTGGTAATGCGTACATCATGGATGAAGAGCGAGCGGAGATGGCCATTGCCGAAAGCCAGTACAAGCTGGGAGCCATCACAGCCAGGGAGTTTGTTCGTGCTTTGGCAAAGTCATCTGCGTATAAGTCGCGTTTCTTCGAGGGCGCATCACAATATCGCTTCATTGAACTTAACTTCATGCATTTTCTCGGTCGCGCCCCGGATACACAAGCTGAGATTTCCGAGCATGTGCAGCGCTATGTCGCCAAAGGTGTCGATGCGGACATAGACAGCTACATTGATTCCGAGGAATACACGAGTGTCTTTGGAGAGGACAACGTTCCCTTCCTACGCTTCCGTGGCGCCTACACTCCGTGCGACTCTTTCAATAAGCAATGTGCCCTGAAGGGTGGATGGGCCAACTCTGATAAGGCGATGGGCGGCGCGGCGATTTCTGGCTACAATGGCTCTGATGGCGAACAGGTTTGTGATCGAATCTCGGCATATGCTACTGATTCCGCAACTCCTTATGAAGAAATTGCAGAGAACACACCATTGAAGAGCACTGCGCCAAGCTGGTATGCAGTTCCAGACCCTGCACTTGCTCCTACCCCTGGTTTTGTCTCTGCCGCGGAAGTTCGCGCATTGCAGGACAGAGTCGCCGCCTTGCAGACTCAGTATGATGCTGAGCTAGCGAAGAAGACAGCGAACGGAAAGGATCCGCTGGGTCCGTTCCGCTCCATGGTTGTTGAGATGGGACCAATGCTTGACCGTGGCTTTGCGTACAGCGGTGGAGATCCTCTTCTTGCCAACCCGTATGCTAAGCTTCTCTCTGACGACAGCCCGCTATCTGATGGAGGATGCAAGTCGTCCGACTATATTCGTTTCCACAAGCAAATGGAGAACGACACTCTTTCCAGGGTTGAGAAGGACCTCGAAGAGACAAAGGCTTCTCTTCGTGTGCTCTCGAAGGCTCTTGGTGCCAGTACCCCTGTCACACCGCTTGTGGATCTGCCAGGCCAGGTTGCTGGAAGCATCTCTGCAGCCATATTGGAGGACAAGATAGCATCGGACCGCCCACGTATCAGTGTTAATGCCAGGGCGAAACCGATTGCTGAACCAGTTGAATCGGAGGGCATGAAGATTGGCCCCTTTACCTTCCCGAATCTGTCAATGCTTTTTGGCTAGTAGGTGCATGGTTCAGTAATTCCGCATAATTTGAAGTAGTTGGGCTCACACAATTGAGGCCAGTACATAAACAGTCGTTTCTAAATTCCCACGTTACTTTAAACAATATTCTATGATCGCAAGTCGGGTTCACGGTATCTGGTGTGAGCTTTCCCTGAGCGCTTTATTCAGCATAAGGGAATGGCGTTGCATTGATTCAGTAGGTGCAGAAGGTGCGGACCATGCGCCTGCCTTTGTAAAGACGAGAGCAGGTGCAACGCGGATTTTACAATATACGGATGTACTAGTCTGTCTCATTCACCACTCAGTTTCTCCCCAACGACGAACCGCGCAAATGAAACTACTTTTGACTTTTTGTTTTCGCTTTCTAACGACTCTCTCACAGTGCGTGGCTTCCCAGAGTAAGATGTAGACTCAACAAGCATCTCTTGTTCCTCCAACGCAACGGAGGAAAACCACTTTTTCAGCCGGCCATTCGCAACTTTTTGAAGCACGCTGTGGGGTTTTGGTTTCGATCCCGGCTTCGCTTCAGCCCGTGCAGCCTCTACTAGAATTTCGCGCTCCCGTTCGACATCCTCTGCTGGGATGCCATCCATCGAAACATACGTTGGTGCGGCAGCAGCGATGTGCATTGCAATCCGCTCTCCGGTGTGACTGAGTGTTTCGCCCTCCAGTGCCACGAGAACTCCGATATTTCCGCGTCTTTGCCCTAGGGCACCGTGTGTGTAGCTATAAATGCGGGTGTTCTCCGTTTGAGTTTGCATGCGTGATGCTCTTTTCAAGACGATATTCTCTCCCAGGGATGTGATTGCACTTGAGATTACATCCCTATTGCCGCCACAGCCGAGGGCATCCTCGACAATCAACGGTTCAAGAACGGATGCGGTTTGCGAGGTTTTCGTATTTAGAATCTCATCTGAGAGAGTATGAACAAGACTTCCAAATTGAGAATTGCGAGCAACAAAATCGGTTTCTGAGTTCACTTCCAGAATCACTGCTTTGGTACTGTCATCTGAGACAGCAATGCCTATAAGTCCCTCGCTGGCTTCACGATGAGCTTTCTTTGCAGCAATACTAGCCCCTAGCTTCCTCAGATGGTCAATCGCTGCATCCAGGTCCCCGTTTTGCTCCTCTAGCGCCTTCTTCACGGCGCTAATTGGTGCTCCCGTGCGCTTTCTCAATTCCTTTATCGATTCCATGGATGCCTTCATGTTGCGAGGAAAGCTTGAATGAAAGGAATACATATGAATCTGAAACAAACGCATTCTGGACCGGCACATATTTCGCATCTGGGACCGGAGAAGCAAGGACGAGCTCATAACGATAGAATGTGGGGGGCTGCAAACTTGATAGAGATCTCAGCAGATCGTCTGTGTCACTTCGGATTTTTTTCGATCTAAGCCACAATGTAAAAACGGTATGGGCAACTAGCCTCGCGGGCTTTGGGCAGCTCTGCAGATCTGTTGGGATGAGTCAGCTTGGGCTTTGAATTGCTCGTCAGCTGTAACTTATACACTGTTCTTGCCTAAGATCTGAGGCGTTAATTGCAGCTTCTTAAACGCAGCTTCTACGTCTCTTGTGATCTATAGCATGTTACCTGTACCCTTCGATGCCGGTTATGTATCCTGTATCTATCCATCTTTTACAGCACTTTTCTGTACGACGGTGCACCGAAAGTTTATGGCGCACTCGATGTTAATGAACAATGTTACGGATCTTTGAAAACGGTGATTATTCTCAAGTTTTCGAAGATCAATCACATAGATTTCGTACTGCACGGCCGTCTCACGTCGCACTTTAAATAGCAAGAGCCACTAAAACCACTTTATCTCCCGTGACCCAGCAGTGACCCCCTTCGCAAGAGACGACCCGCTGCAGCCAGCGGAGCTACTTGAGGGAGGTTTTCTGCACCTGTTTACTGGGAGCCAAGGAATACCAGGACTGGTCATTGGGTATAGCAGGCGAGTTGCTACTTTTTGAGGGCGAACACCTATCGCATATTGGACGTTGAGTCTGCAGTCTCGACTATTGACTGAACGGCATTGAGGCAGAGTGCTTGCAGTGCAACATGGTCAGATTCAAAAATCGCTACCTGCTGTGTTCAGTGCACGTTGGAAATGGCGATGACGCAAGCATGAACAAACTTCAGGCACGCGATGTCATCAACGCCGTTCGATCATCCCTGGCTACGAATTTCGGAGATTACGCAGCGGGTAATTCTCTTTCCTCGCTCGCAATGAAGCTGTGGTCTCCCGCTCTGAGGATGTGTGTTATTCGTTCAAGTCGTGACCAGGCGAAGACCATATCTGCAGCCGTTGCTCTAGTAAGTGGGCTTCCGTCACATAATAAATTTGGCTCTATCCGGCTAACCGTGATTCATGTTGGAGGGACAATTCGATCTTGTCAAAAATCTGCTGCGGAATACGCGAGGCGCATGATACTAGAGAAGCGCAAAGAAGGAAGTGATACGGAACAAATAGAACTGGCTGCAGAAGCTGCCAAGGCGGAACTAGAGTCTACGGATTTGTGAAAACAGGCTGGTCCGGCAAACTACGTTTTTCAAGTTCCCGCATTTATCACTTCTTGGATTTTCTTCCCCGGACTGAGGGGTCCAATATTCGTTTCCTCAAGCGAATACTTTTCGGAGTCACTTCAATGAGTTCATCCACAGTAATGTAACTGATAGCGTTCTCAAGTGAGAATACCCGCGGTGGACTCAACCGAATGCCCTCATCTTTTGATTGGGTTCGAAAATTTGTCAGCTGCTTGCCTTTCACTGGGTTAATGTCGATGTCCATGTCTCGACTGCTCTCTCCTACGATCATTCCGGTGTAGACCGACTGCCGGGGTCCTACGAATAACGTCCCTCGGGCTTCCAACGCTGCCAACGCATGTGCGGCGGAAAACCCTGAGGCCATAGAAACCAATAGACCCTTCCGCATTGTGCTCACAGGAGCAGCCCCTTTTCGAGGAGCCCATTCAGCGAATATGCGATTCATGATACCTGTACCTCTTGTGTCCTGAGTGAAAATAGGTCGGTATCCGAGGAGTCCACGAGAGGAGCAGAGGAATGAAATCCTTGTTCTACCTCCCGGTGCCGGCTTTACCTCCAGAAGATTTGCTTGCCGAGCGGATAGCTTTTCGATAATTGCACCGGAGTGTGCGTCATCTACTTCAATATGTAGCTCTTCGATAGGTTCAAGGATATCTCCGTTCTCCGCTGTCTTTGTCAATACTCGAGGAGATGAGATACCCAGTTCAGCCCCTTCCCTGCGCAGGGTTTCAATAAGGATTCCTAGCTGTAGCTCACCGCGGCCCTTCACTTCTAAGCCATCACTTTCTTTATCCTTCTCCACCGCGATAGACACATTGTTTTCCGCCTCAGAGAACAGCCAATCGCTCAGCTTTTGAGTCGTTAAGACTTCCCCTTCCTTACCTGAAAGTGGAGAGTCGTTGACATTGAAGTTGATAGAAACTGTGGGTGGGTCGATTGCTGGTGCCCATAACGGTTTGATTGTTGGCATTTCGATATTGTTACATTCTGCTGTAGTGGCTGACGGGGGAGGGAAGCCCACTGTATCACCTACAGCCACGTCTTCGACTCCGGCGATGGAGACAATATCACCAGCACTCGCCAGACTGATTTCTTGCCGCTTCAATCCGCGAGATGCCATGATCTTGCTAATCTTCGCATTTTTTCTTCGCACCCCATTCCTATTGACAATATGCACAGTGTCACCCACCCGTGCAATTCCAGAACAAACCCTTCCAGTGGCAATGCGCCCAACGAATGGATCGCGACTCAGCATAGTAATGATGAAGGAAAATGGCTCATCCAGAGAGACGTCTGGTGGTGGGACAAGCTCGATAATTTTGTCGAGAAGTGGTATCATACCCTGATCACGCCCAGTATCAGGGGATAAGGAAGCCCATCCTTCTTTCGCAGAAGCGTACAAGGTATTGAAATCTAATTGTTCCTCAGATGCATCTAAGGATGCAAAGAGATCGAAAAGTTCGCTCTCTACCGCCTCTGGGCGGGATGTTTCGCGATCAATTTTGTTCAGTACGACAAGTGGTCTAAGATTGAGAGCCAGAGCCTTTGAAAGGACAAACTTGGTTTGAGCCATTGGTCCTTCCGTGGCATCAACCAGCAAGACCGCGCCATCCACCATACCCAAGATTCTTTCAACTTCACCTCCGAAACTAGAGTTCGGAAAAGTACGAGAGCATTTGAAAACGGAAGGTGTTAGAATATCCAAGAGCTGGTAATGAGAATGACGTCGTAGTATATACAAGGCAGTGGATTGAGCTTACTCGCTATGTCCCGGGGAATCGACAACATTAACGAGGGTGTTTTTATACTCGACGGTGGTGACTTTAGAAGTGATAGTAATTCCTCTCTCACGTTCTAAATCACCAGAGTCCATCATGCGCTCCTCGAGAACCTCGACAGAGCAATCGCGCAGAATTTTGTCACAGAGCGTAGATTTTCCATGCTATTCGTGTTGCGGAGAATCGTTGAGAAAGAGAAATGTCAGGAGAAGGGCTCTGACATAGGTTGATATATAATTGAATCAAATGGTCTGACGGTACATTAGCTTACATCAACATGAGCAATGATTGCAGTGTTTCGGATGAAGCTGGGCTGTCGAACGGCTATATGCTCAGCTTCTGCAGCTTGTGAGGAAAGCGAACGACGAGATGCGGCACGGAGAAGACGGGGAATTGATGCAGACCATCTCATTGTTGAGAAGGTCGGGGTGAGAGGAAGGTGAAGAAGCTAATCCGACGGGTTATCGCATTTGTAACACACAGATGTTCGCTGAGCGGGAAATTCGCTGCCGAGTTGTGCAGAGCTGTTCTGATTCTGCAGTCGAGAGGTGCACCAAGACGCGAGTGTGAGGGCAAATAGTTTCAGGAACGTCGGTGAAAGGAGGTATCTATGGTCAACGTCGGAGGTCGTAATGTTACGGTCGGCGTCTTGGCATCATTCGGAGGGAATGCGAGAGGCAATGATTGGATAGGAAGAAGGACGCTACGGAGGGTATGACAGGTAATCCAGGTAGAGACCAGCGAGCGAATCTCTTCCAATGAAATGCCTTTGTTCCCTGAAAATAGACCAACGAGAACGAAGGCAGCAGTATGCGCCGTGAATTAACATTTCCCGTTTTCACACGTGTCCACTTACGGCACATGTTGACTTGGCTGCCACTGCGTAGAGTATTTCTGTACACCTGTACAATGCAACCATTGCCTTTGGCGCGTTTTCGTATCGGATCAAATCGAACATCCGACACTAACATCTCCACCATCACCAAGGCCATCATATTTTGAACCACCTGTTGATGCAACCATTCGAGTAAAAGCTGCGCCGCGTGCCGATGTCAACTGCCTGGCCGCCTCTTCTGTATTACCATGACGTCCATTAATGCCGTCGGCCTACACGCCACCACAGATCGTCCAGGCCGGCCAGTCCCCCCGCCAGAGTTCTGGCCCTCCTGGACAGCCCCGTACGAGAACCTCCTGGACACCACGCTCACGTACGCCGGCTACACGACCAAGTGGTCATCGGAGACTAACGTGCGTCATTCCCTGTCTACTCCGCGTGAAAATGGTCCCCCTACTGCTGTTGCTCTTGCCCAATTTCCCATTGGCGACGTGCCCTCGATTACCAATACTTCTGTCATCCATCCACATCCCGATTGGATCACGTGGAAGAAGGAGCAGGTAGCCTCTCTATGCGTGGCGTATTCTCAACTCGTTGCGATTTCTACCCCGGAGGGCAATCATATTCTCAGCCCGTTGCCCGCTATCACGTCTCCAACCTCGCATGTCTCGGCGTTGTTCGCGCCCCTGCATGGACTAATTGTCGAGCAATCAAGCGCAGACTACGCAAAGGTAGACCACGCATCGAATTCCAGCGCGCAGCTGAAGCGTACGTACTTTTACTTGAGGCGGCCGCTGGATGAAATGACGCCCATATCGCTACCGTCGGACGACCATCAAATCATATACGCTTCCTCCGATGTCCCGTTACTCGTCACTCGAAGCCAGAAGAACGTTACTGTATGGAACGTGCAGGAGTGTGAGGAAGGACAGCCCGAGCCTGCTGTTGAAAAGGTAGAAAGCGTCGATCCGATTTCTGTCTTTATCAGTGAGGCAGTCCTGGAGGGGCCGGATGAAGCATCAATCCTTCCCAGGCGCAAAATGCTCATCCTGGGGAAACTATACGTCGCACCAGCAGAGCGTTTAGATACATTGTCCGTCTTTTTGGCACATGACCTAAAGGGTCAAGTTGTGCTCTGTCTATGCATATCAAACGTGCTCACCGGGTTGGCTCTTGGAATGAAGGGCGATGAAATTCACGACATGCCAGTCTTGTTCCGAATCAGGGATGTTGCAAGTGCTGCTCCCGTTCTCGGCATCCGTCGTCATCAGAATGCTCTTGATATTGTGGTCCGTCATATTTCAGGATTTATGTCTTTGTTCATTGGACCTGATCGTCTCTGTGCCGTACAAGTGCAGCCTGCTGCCAAGTTCCTCCTCTTTACAGATGGAAGTCCGAAGAGCGGAAATGTTTCAGTTGCAGATGCTGTTGGGTCGCGATTCAATCTTGTGAATTCGGATGGCCATGGATATCGTTTTTCACTTCGCTTTCTATCCTGCAGCTCACCTTTGGTCAACGACTGCATTGATTCCATATCATGTTCATTCAATAATCGCGGCATATTGGCGCAGATGATACCTCTTTATCAGGCCATGCTTCAGGTGCGAGCTCTATTGGACCTCGGGGAAGCAGATCTCGAGAGCAGGGATCGAGACTGGCAAGTTTTCGAGCAAATCTTTTTCCTTCGTGATGAAATCAGCCCAATCGCAGTGCACACCCACCAAACAGACCCGATGGAAGCGGACTACCGCCAAACGGAATATATAGAAACAGATCACCACCAAACAGACTCTTTTGAAATAGACCATCACCAAGCGGACTCTATAGAAACAGACCACCACCAAGCGGACTCTATAGAGACAGACCACCACCAAGCGGACTCAATTCAAACAGATCACAACCAAACAGATGCAATGGAAGCAGACTACCAAGGTACAGACCCGATGGATGCAGACAGCCAGCAATCGACTGAAATTGACGAAACCGTCGAGGCCCACGATGAGAATTGGACGTTTTTGGTCACTAGTGAGTACCATAGTCTGCGTGGAGCTTCGAGAATATTCGGACCCAGGTTATCGACCACCAGAGATGCAGAGGCGGGTCATAGCATTACCATTCGCAAAAACATTGACAGCGAGTCCCTGCCACATGTGCTTTACGCTTTGCATCTTTTATACGAGAATCAGAAGCTTAATTCGCTTGCCCACGATTCAAGGATAAGGCTCGCATCCTTGAACGTTCGGATCGCTGCCTCGCTTGGTGCCTCCAGCTTCATCGACCACTACAAGCGAGACAACAATCATATTGACGCTTTGCAAGCACTTCAAATTTCTAACAGGTCTTCACTTGACGGCCAAGTCGAAGTTCCTTCAATATTCGACTGGCTTGCAGATTGTGTGGCTGGCTTATCGCCACATTCCTTCCCGACCCTGTTGTCTCGCAGATTTAGCACCGCTATATTTTCTTCACTATGTGCCTCATGGCGATCACGAAGCCCAACTGAACTCTCGTCGCAAATTACTGAGTACTACAACTACTTGTACGGGAATAGCGCCCCCATAACTGATATGCTCGAGCGTGTGGAATCTTTACTGCTGGCGATGGTAAGGGATAACTTTCGGCGCGTGGATTTGGACTCTCTCCCGTTTGGCGTAGCACTGCCTCTGCGAGATTCCCTGTGGTTGTGCCGTCAGAATCCAAGCCCCAGGTGGCCGTTTGATGCATTTGCATTAATTGGGAGAGAAGATTTGTTTACCTCTGGATCTGATTCTAATGGTGGTATTGCTGATCGCAAAGTGCGCTATCTGGTTGCTGAAAGTCGTGCTCTCCTACAAATCCAAGCAGCAGCAGCCTCTATAGCACAAGGAAACGTGCCATGGCTTTCGGAAGAGCAAACTGAAACAGAGGCCGGTAATCATAAAGCCCAAAACGACTCCGATGGGAGTAAGAAGGAATTGGACGGGTGCGAGGTTGACAAGGTAGCCTGTCGACTTAGATTCAGCGAGGATAGGAGGCTGGAGGAGGTACAAGCTCTTCTGCGTTCCACGGACCCCATAGTCATGACCCCCATCAACACTAAGGACATTGATCCTGCTTTTGAAGTGGACCACGTCGGTGAGCAAAGGAAAAAGCTTTCTGTTCTCTTGCAGAAGCGGTTTGCCGCTCCCGTCGGGAGAGGTGCGTTTACGTTGCGTACATTTATCCCTTCAGATCCCACAAAGCCTCTGCCAGTTCCAAAAATCTCTCTAATTGGAAGATTTTTCGCCCAACGAGGATCAAAGGTTACCTTCACTCCATCGGTTCCTGCTCAGGTGCAATGGGGCGAATTCCACAATGGCGTGGCTGCTGGGCTTCGCATCGTTGCTTCTAACTCGGATAGTGATGGAGACACAAGTCATATTCTTACCAGATCGTGGATTGTGAATCATAGGCCAAGTGACATGTCTGGAAGCGCAAGTCACGCTGGGATGCTGTTGGCATTAGGTCTTGGCGGATATCTTCCTTCTCTCCGAACAACGGATTATTACGAATATCTCGTACCTCGACACGACCTTACCGCTATTGGATTGATGTTAGGTCTAGCCACTGGTAATATGGGGTCAATGCATGAAAAGATTACAAAGATGCTATGCGTTCACATTCGGCACTTTAACCGTCCAGGATTCTCTGTTCCTGATTTCCAGGTATCAATCAATGTGCAGACAGCAGCCGTTCTGGGACTCGGATTTTTGTACCAGGGATCTTGTGAACACCCAATCATCGAAGGTCTGTTTGCTGAACTCTCTCATCGGCCTGGACCAGGGGATGCTGTCGATAATCGGGAAAGCATGGCTTTGGCAGCTGGGCTGGGGATAGGCTTGGTTTGTCTTGGCCAAGGCTCCTCTGCTTTTGATGCTTCAGACAGTCGACTTATTGATCGTCTTGTGATTTATGCGAAGGGAAGTTCTGGAGAGAATGGATTTTCTGGATTGGGGGGACTTGGGACTCCCGGATTCAAAGATGATACCATCTCGAGACAGGATTCTTCTGCGTCTGGTATGGTGGATTCGGAGACTTCTCGGGTGAAAGAAGGCAACTTCATTAATACAGATGTGGTATCTCCGGGAGCTCTTCTTGCACTTGCATTGATATACTTGAAAACAGGAGAGAAGCAAGTGGTTGAACGCATTCCAATGCCGGAGACAATGTACGCCTTGGATCGCACGAAACCTAGTCATGTGTTCCTCAGAATTTTGGCTCGGTCCCTAATCGTATGGTCAGACATTCGGCCTTCAAAGAAATGGATTAGAGAATGCCTTCCAGCTTTGATTCGCCCTGTTCGAGACCCAGGGGAGGTTGAAATCTTTGACCTGTTAGGACCGGTCATGTTTGGTGAGACATATCATGGTGAAGATACTGATGTGAATGGAATTTTGCAAGCTCGCGCATTTGCAACAGCTGGTGCCTGTACAGCCATTGCTTTAAAATATGCTGGTACCAACGATGAGGAGGCCATTGCAGTGTTAAGTGAAGCAACAGAGTGTTTTGAAACGGCCCTACTGGATCAGGAGAAGGATGATGAGTCCAATGAGTGGGTCTACATGTCGTGCCTTTGTTCCTTAGCTCTTGCCCTTGCTGTTGTAGCTTCAGGATCTGGGGATCTCTCTGTTCTACGCCTTTTGAGAAGAATTCGCAAAAGGAAAGCAGTGTCGCTCCAACACAAGAGATATGGCTCTCATCTTGCCATCCATATGGCGATTGGGTTTTTGTTCCTAGGTGGTGGTTGCCACACGTTTGGGAGGAGCAACATAGCTATTGCCGGCCTGCTGTGTTCAATTTATCCCCAGTTTCCTGGTGATGTTGGAGATAATCAATACCACCTACAAGCGCTGCGTCATTTATACGTGTTAGCAGTAGAGCCACGTTGTATTGAGACCAGAGACGTTGATACAGGTATCCCGTGTTGTGTGGACATAGAAGTGCACATGGAGAGTGGGTCGTTCTGGAAGGCAAGGGCGCCGTGTATCATTCCTGAAGCCTCCCAAGTGCGAGAGATCGCTGTCTCAAGTGAGCGCTACTGGCCGACATCAGCGCCGATCAATCCACCAGTTCGTGGGAAGGGTTGGTACTCCAGCACAGCAGCACAAGTCATCTTTGTGAAGCGAAGAACAGGCCATTTGCCATACAGCGTGGACCCGAAGGGGTCAAAAGGGCTTTTGGCCCGCTCTCTCGGTCGACATGTTAATCTTTCAGATTCGTCCTTCACAAAGATTGTAGATGTTGAACATCTGGTGAGGGCATTTAGTGCCGATCCAGATATCCTTGCCTTTGTGAAATACTTTTGTAGTCCTTCCCCCGGAAATAGGGAAGTCGATAGGCAGTCACAGAAGCGAGGTGGGCAGATTGGCTCTCATGCCAAAATTCTGTATGAATGCCTGTCTAACGATAAGCCCGAAGCGGTGAGGAGCTACCTCGATGCGGAAAGAGCCGCAGTAGCAGTTGAACAGGGAAATGCCTGTCCTTCAACAGTTGGGAGCTTGCTAATTGTGCAAGCTTATATCAACTCGGATCAAAGATGGCAGTCTCCGCTTCTCAGGCCGACGTACCTCGCAAGTATAATTGCTCGAGCTGTCGAGGCGGTGACGTATCACAGGGTCCAGCATTCACTTCTAGAATATGTTGGGAGCGGTGGGTGCTTGTGGCCCGGGACGGGACGGCCTAAATCTCTCAGAAAGCGTGATGTAAGATCAGACCTCAGCATATCTATACGCCTACACCGCATTCCAATCCTCCAAAGACTTTCCGCTCTTAGCAATGCAGTTGGAAGAGCGGGAGTGGCACCAAGCGACGGCTCAGACGCTTGGCTCCTCTTCGGTGGTATTCAAAAGACAGATGCCCCTGCAAGCGCTGTGGAAGCCCTGCTAAGTGCGTATGAACGCTGTGCCAGTACGGGCAATAACTAAATGATTTTGATACTCCCAGGCTCTCACCTACTCTTCCAACTCAAGGATGGCTTCAACTCGGGCACGCAACTGGATGCTCAGCTGTAAACCGAAAAGGTGCTGTATATTTCTCATTCAGTCTGTTCGGATCACTCGACTTTGTACATAAATGCGCTACACACTCCTGTAAATGACACCGTATCTCGCGAAGACTATCTCATTTTAAAGTCTTTTCAATCTCTTCCATCTCCTCCACACTGATTCCGGGTTTGGGTTCAGGGTGAAGTAGTGCCATTGTTCTGGCTGTCTTGATAGCACGAGCCACCTTGCGTTGTGCTTTCGCTCTTAACCCAGACTTCCTCTTGGGGAGAATCTTTCCCCCCTCCGATAGATACGTTGACAGTGTGCCAACGGCGCGGAAGTCAACCCTCACCCTACCACGTTCATCTGTAAGCGGACATGGCTTTTTCCCCTTTCCCGGCATACCGGTCGGACGGAAAGAAGAGCCGAGTGACGTTGATGTGAACGAATGGCGCCGCATTTTAGAAAACTGCATCGGATCCATAGTCCGCTCGTCTACGGCGGCCCACTCGGACGCCTGTGCGTCTTCTCGTTCGGGGTTATTCGGAGAGGACTGTCCCGGCTTGGAAAAGCCTGGCTTATTTGATTCCCAAATACCGTACGTCGAAACTGGGCGGCTGATAGATGCCACATTTGGTGGAAGCTCCTTTCTAAACTGAGTGAGAATTTCTTCAGGCAACACTGGCAGCTTCCGAATATCAAACTGCAATCACAATAAAAGTAAAGACAGAGCGGAATGAGAAAAATGAAGACCGTCAGTGCGCCTGCAACTTTGAAGGCAACAGCGCGGCTGCCCCATGTTCACAGTCGATGATGAACGTACACTACGCGGATCGATCAACGGATTCACGTCCGAATCAATTGAGAGTCCTCCCTTCTCGATAGCATCTACATGCTCGCGCAACAGGCCGTAGGTGAGACGCATGCGTGCAATCTCGGTAGGAGACAAATCGCTATGGGGAACAATGAATGCAATTGGTCAGAACGCAACACGACAGGGCAGTAATGACAGGCGCCGATAGCAGTTGCAGGGTCGGATGGGAACACTTACGCGACATTCTCAGGATGAAACATATCATCAAAGGCTTTGCTCCCTCCAGCTTTTGTGGCATTCTTATCGGAATGACTGCGGCCATCAGCATGGGCGTCTAGAAAGGCGCGAGCAGACGGCCGACCCGTCTCGCCATTGCCCCCGCCAGCGCGGTCGCGCGATGAAAAATTGCGCGCTGGTGAGGAGAGGGTTGGATTCCAAGTTTGGGATGTGGTGTAAAGAGCGCA
Organism: Bonnemaisonia californica; assembly: GCA_032355485.1. Taxonomy (NCBI): domain Eukaryota; phylum Rhodophyta; class Florideophyceae; order Bonnemaisoniales; family Bonnemaisoniaceae; genus Bonnemaisonia; species Bonnemaisonia californica. Next base: position 29,105 of record JAUBNZ010000045.1, read on the forward strand.
TCGAGATGAGAAGGTCCTTGCTAGTTGGGACAACATGATCACGGCTGCGGTTAATACACAGTGTGTCAGGAGCGAGAGTTCAATTTCAGCCAAACGGCTCGTTGTGCGAACAGGTGATTAGAAAGGCCGTAGCAGCAAATGGTCTTCGAAGGGTAGATGCGCAATCGGGATGCACGGTCGTTCCGGAAGGAATCCCGTTGTCAGCGGTATGCACCGCGGGGTGAAATCAGCTATTGCAACGCCTCTGTTGTGAACAGCATTGTCAACAGGCTAGCACGAGGGGTGCAGGCAGTATTGACAAGGCGAAAGCTAGACGGATGAAAGCGTGATTTTAAAAACATTTTCAGAACAATTGACTCAAAAAGCGTACAAATACACCAATGACATTGGGAGACGCGATGCAGACGAAGGCGACAAGTCTGGAGAGGTGCGGTCAACCTCGTTGACAGAAACACGGCGCGCGTGGAAAGAAAGACTGTGCGTATGATTGCGAAATTTAATTTCGAAAGCACGGAATGCATCATACGGCAAGCTCATTGCCAAATACTCAATTACAATATGTCAGTAATTGCAGGACGGGATCTCCTGCCTCCCAGAATGCAACATATACTGTACCTTTCATTGGATGCCTCCGTGTGGAGCAAATAACGGGGAACACGTGCGGGACACGACAGAATCAAGCGGAGAAATGGTAACGTTTGTACAGGAAGACAGTGGCAGGGCGAGAAAAGAAAATAGTGAATAGTGTCGACGATTCTGCTCCGCTGGATTATGCAACGTGGATACATATCTCCATCTCCCGCGATACGTGGCGGCAGTTGGCTTCCACCCGGGAGGCGCAAATCTGCACGGCGTCGAGGGGCGAAGGCGGCAATGCTGCCCTCCTGCGGCCCCGTCTGCCGCATTTCGCCAACCAGGATGACAAGGGCGACCCCTTCCGGAGCCGCTCCTCGGAGGCGTATAGCACCTTGCGCAGCTGTCTCGCATGATGTTTGGCACATTTGCTCGGAGGCGATGAAAAGCAGCGTAAAGGGTTCGAATGGGGCGCCCATTTTGTAAAGAGCCATGACAAAACAAAGAATCAGTGGCGTCCAGAATATATCAGCACCAAGCTTGAGTAACAAGGTTGAAGAGTTTTGCTTTACATAACAGCGCCAAGTAAGCGACAGCTAACAAAGCGAAGGCTTTTGGTACATATACAGAGGTAGAGGGGGTCTAGATAAGTGCAAGGCCGCAAAAAAGAAGCAGCGCGCGGCATGCGGCAGGGGGCGGCAGATAGTTGAGCGTAGTGTTACACGAAGGGGAGGGGCGGTTCACAGCGAAAGCTCAATAAGAGTAGAGGCAATATTGGAAATGCTCTGCAAGTTGGCAGTCTTCTGCTTCTGCTTCTGCGCCTTGGGCGACGGCGACGGCAACGGCAGACGTCTAAAGGGGTCGCCCTCCTCTCCGGGCGCCTCGGTACTCTCGGCGGTGGCAAAGCCAAAGGCGCGCCCCGCGTCGTGCCGCCGGCGCGCGTCGTCGCGCGGGGCAAAGCAGGCGTCCGGCAGCGCGCAGCGGCGCGCGCGCGGCAGGGCCAGAGGAAGGGGCAG
>JAUBNZ010000046.1:0-12421 GCA_032355485.1 Bonnemaisonia californica
CCCCCGCCCGTCGCCGCCGCGCCCCTGCCGCCCCCGCCGGAGACGCAGCTGCCCGTCGCCCCGCGCCGCCGCTGCCCCTGGTGGGTGCGCGTCCTGCGCTTCTCGGCCAAGTATGTCGCCAAGCAGGTCGTCATGCGCAGCGCCAAGCGCACCGTCAGTAACGTCGTGGCGCATTTTCGTAAGTGACGCCTGCTGCTGGTTTGTCGGCACCCCTTTTTTTGGCTCCGTGCAACTTGTTTGTAGATATGGACACGGCTGGGTGTGTGCGTTTGTATGTGCAGGTTATGGCGCGTGGCGTGCTGCGGTTTGTCATGTTGTTCGCTCTTCTCGATGTGCTCTTTACTATGTTCGTACATTAAAGATATGTAACCATACCGATCTACTTTCCAACTTTTGCGACCATTCCTTCCTTTCGAACACCACCATCTTCCTTGAGCAATATATCTTCAGACCCATTGGTCATGTCCCTCCCGTCGACAACCGAGTTGCTGTGGTCAAGCCGTACGTCAGGAACGTTTCGCACCTTCACCCCTGTATTACGACCTATAATGGCCTGTAGGCAATGCATACGCATCAATGACCGTCTTTCGCCACCGTGTCCATCGAATTCCACTGGTTACACGTCGGGGCGACAAACCCTTATCCGCCCTTGTACAGTAACAACAGCAGTCCTTCAACGATTCGTAAGACCCACTGCTGCATTCTCACCAAACGCTTGGATGAAACGTGACGCACCGCTTGCTACGTCAGCAACTGGAAGCAGTCTGCGCCCGACAATTTATACGCTCGCATTATTATATTGTCCATTCAGCAGTGTAGAACCATAACATTATACCTTACAACACGATCCAAGCCAAACATCACTCCCCTAGTGCTGTTCTTGAGGTGCTTTTTTTCCTGCTGACTTCTTTAGATCTTCTTTCGCACCAACAATCTAACCAGATAGAGAGGGCGGAAGCTGCATTTTGTTTTGTAGCTGACGTGACAGTATCCAAATACATAAAGCCTTTTAGAAATGTGGTTACTTTCATCGAGAAGAGTGCAGTGGAAGTACAAGACTTGCTTCTTTAGATGGTTGTAACGTTGAAGGTTTCGAAAGCATGTGCGCCCAGTTTAAAGCATCCAAGAGCGGAATGTATACGATGGCAGATATTCGAACCGCCGGACACTTGGCGATACCTAGATGGCCTTATGCGTCTTCACGATGCAAATATTGGCTGGCCAGCATTTATTGATATACCATGCCTGCAAACGATTGGCTACGCTCCATAGCCCCCGAAAATATCCCAAAATTCCTGCACAATCTTGTCCCAGTTTCCACGTCAACCGCTGCCGACAAACCGCCTGAATCTTTACCCGAATAGAGAACCGACCTCTCTTTTGCTTCTACCGCATGTCTAGTTATTACCGCCGGTGACCCCAGCTCAACCGCCGCACGGCAACTGCCCCTCCTGCTCCGCCAACTGCAGCCAGCCTCTGCCGGCCATCCGACAACCGTCCGGCGTCCGTCCCATCGAAGCAGCCATGAGTGCCTTTTGCATTGGCGCCACGCTAGATGTCAGCCCAAGCCACCGCAGGGCTCGACTCACAGAAAGGAGCGCCACTCAAAAGTTTCACGCAGCCCCCCTGCCCCCGAATGCGAAAAGGCGGCATTCATCATTCCCATCTGTAGCAATGAAGCACAGCGGTGCAACACCGCCGTCAGATCCGCTCGACATGTTCACCTATGCCGCCGCCGCATTCATCGCCTCCTCGGTTGTTTTCACGCCTCTCATCTCGCCCGCCGCCGCGTATCCGATCAACTCCGCCCCGTTGCGATTCTCACAGTCCCTGCTCATGGACGACGGCAGCGCCCCGGCAAAGCTGGAGGCCCACTGGGATGCGCACTCGCAGAACAGTCGTACGGAGACTTTTGTGGCCTTCTCCAACGGCTCTGACCGGGTGGTCGATCTCTGGTGGGTTGATTATGCAGGCAGAGAGGTCTACTATGCAAGCATCAATCCTGGTACTACACATATGCAACCGTCGTATGCCACGCATCGCTGGGTCGTCAGGGAGCACATATCCCAAAACTCTCTCCTGGTTCTCGTTGCCGATACAGAACCTTTAATGGCCGTTGTGGGCGATCTGTGAATATCTAACGACGTCCATCCTCGTGCTTCACCCACGCTTCTTATTCTCCTGCATGTACCGCCCTGCAAGTCATCTCATGTATATTACTAGACGCACCGTTTTCTATCCTATGCTTTCCAGCCTACTCATAAACCGGCTCGAGAGCCAACAGACTGGACTCCTTATTCCTCACGTCCGCACGCTTCTTACGCCCGCCACCTCGCCTCCCCCCGCCCTCCGACTGATCCTGCCCGCCGCCCTTGACTTGCGCCGCAAGAAGAGCCTTCCTCCCGCCCTGCATAAAGCGATCCGGCGAGACGCTCGCGCCCGCACGCGAGCGCGAACGCCCGCCGACCGACGGCTGCCGCGACCTAGAATGCATCCTCGAGCTCGCCGAGCCCGACGGGCCTGCAGTGCCTCCGCGGGACGTGCGCGTCGTTTGCACGTTCGCCAGAAGCGACAGCAGCTGCTCGGTGAGGCCCTCGATGGCCACGTTGCCAGCGTGCGTCGTCTTGGCCATTTCTACCGAGGGACGCACCCCGACCTTGGCCACCAGAGCGGCGTCGGATGGGGAAATGGATGCAACTTTGATCAGAAGCGAAGAGGCATTCTCCTGCACGCCTGCGCATTCCGGGAAATCTACCATCGCTGCATTCACGGCTTCTACAAGCGCTTTTTTGTGATTGAGAAGCTGCGCGGTGGTCGATTCTTGCCCGTCGGCTGCGTTGTCAAGAACTTTGCAGCAATGCTCGTTGACTTCTTGATCGGAAGGGTTGAGCTTCATGATCTTTATAATCGCTACTCCGCCGTCCAGTTCGCGGAACAGTTTCTTATTTTCATCATCACCAGCAAGAATTGATCCAAGTGCCGTGAGGGTTGCGGACAAAACCTCCGTTTCATTCTTCTTGTCCTTTAGCATATGAAACAGAGATCTCATCCCTTTCGCAGCTCGAAAAGCTGCTCGAAAACTTGGGCAGTAGCACAACAAGTGGATTGCCGTGCACAACTCGGAGACCAGTGATTTTAAAACTAAAGCGGAGGCATTTTCGATAGCCCTGACTAAGGCAGTCGCGTAATCCGTTTCCATACTGCATGTGGATATATCATTCATTGTTTCACGGTCCAAAAAGTCACTAGGTTCGCATATGTGGGTGAGGAGGGAGCAAATTTTTTCGCACACCGATGCCTCTTCTGTGAATAAAGAAAAGCATGTGAACACCTGGTAGATGTTCCCCTTCTTGGAGAGAACAGCCCTTCCAGTTGAATCACTATAAGTAGCCATGTTTCCCAAGGCTCCAAAGACCTGGTCAACTACTTCATGCTCATTTGTATGGCATTTCAGAGCTTCAAACAGAATAGCAACAGCTCCAACTTCCTCAAGAAGTCTCTGGTTGGAATGACATTCCCATGCAAGGTTTCGAAGAGCAGAGGCGGCATGAATCTGAACGGCGGCTACCTCTGAGTGAATTGACATGCATTTTGCGATGATATGGATACCGCCCAGGTCACCGACTTTCTCTCTAGCACGAAGCTTTCCGTAAACTACACAAGCTATAGCAGAGCATGTGAGCTCTACCAGCAAAGCATCATTCGAATGGAGCTTCAGAGAGCACACGAGCACCCCAAGCACGTCGGATTTCAGTAGGAGAGTACGATTTTCCTCGGCCCAAGTCAGCTCCCGTACAGAGGAAATACCAGCTTTTTGAAGAGACAGGTTATCGGGAAAGGTTTGCAAGGAGCGGAGTACAATTTGGATTGCTCCCTCGGCCCTAAGTATTTTTTGACTTTCGTCGTCATTCGCGACCATGTCGGAGACAATGTTGCATGCTATTTCCTGAACGCCTGCAAGGTTTTTGTACAGACTCATGAACTGAATGAGAAGGGGCAGACCGCCGCTCTGTCTAAAATTGGCCCTGTTTTCGTTGCCCAACAAGAGGTTGGAGTCGAGATTTTTGAGCACCAAAACGGCAGCATCACTAGATGCGTTGTCTTCGCCGATGTTTTCGTTCTCGGCTTCCTTCAGCAACGTTCTGAAGTTGTCGATCCAGTCTGAAGAGAAAAGGTCTTGGGAAACGCATACGTTCGTCATTTCAGCCAGTTCTAGACGTGGTTTGGAAGTTGAATGGACTTAGCAGGAAATTGAGAGGAGGAGAAAGGGACTGGGCCGATGAAAGTGCTCAGTGTTCGTCTGGAGAAAAACTGGCAATGGTTTTTTAGTTGGTTTGCAATGGGCGGCTCTTAAAATGCGACATGAATCGGGCTACTATTACACTAATGTGGGGAGAGTGTTTCGGACTGAGAATGGGATTGAGAATAGGCTTTGTGAATGTAATTTAGTTAGCACATGAAGGAGAGAGGTGCAATGCAATGTGAAACTGTTGCATTTGTTATTTGAAAGGTGTTATCTGAAAGATGTAGCCTTCTGAAGATGCACCCTAAGGCTAGGTACTGGATCGATTCAGCTGTGACAATGATGATGGACCTCCATGGGAGCACTGTGCTTACCAACTATTCAGGGCCTCCCGATAGATGATACACAGATGTGGGCTATTTTAAAGGTGTTCAGTGGATATTTTGGAAGACTGGGGGAGAGATGGGAAATAGGTTATAATATTTCCATGTTATTGATGCTTTGGTATGGGAGCTGAAGGGAGGAGCTGTTCAGATGTCAGACGGCAATGCTTTACTCAGCACAAGTGTGAGGGGGCGGTGAGACATGTGACGACAATGTATGCTTCCAGTGTGGAGCACCCACATGTGGTGGTGGTTAAGGTTACCTTGAGGCTTTATCTGCGTTGAGAGCTGCGGGATTCCCGCACTTGTGGAGGGCAGTGCAAAAGTTGAGCAAGAAGAATAGAATAAGAAGAATAGAATAAGAAGAATAGAATAAGAAGAATAGAATAAGAAGAATAGAATAAGAAGAATGGAATAAGAAGAATAAAATAAGAAGAATAGAATAAGAAGAATAAAATAAGAAGAATAGAATAAGAAGAATAAAATGTTAAAAATCTGGTCCGCAAAAAATCCTGTGATCTTCCTTCTTGATCTTTGCTGGTAAGATATGAGATACAAAATTGGGCCGTTAACGGCACAATCCGATAGGCGGGTGCAACATGGCGCAGCAAGCGGAGCGTTACCTTTTCTGCCTTCCCGTCGCCTGATTGGAATCGTTTCCATTTTCACATACAACCGCTACTGTAATTTTCATACCCTCAGCTTGTACCTGCCACTCATAACGCCTTCTCAGGACATCATGGCACCTCCCGATTCATCTTTCCACTCCCGATCCTACTTGTCCAGTAAACATTATCTCCCCCGCGATCTCACCAGTCACCCCTTACGCTGGAAGCATCCTTTTCGTTTACTAAACCCATAGGTCAGATCCACTGTCCCAACCTCCTCATCTCCAACCGCCTCATCTCCAACCGCCTCATCTCCGACCGCCTCATCCCCAACCGCCTCATCCCCAACCCTACCTCTCAAAATGCCCGCCTTCGTCTCCACACCCATAAGCCTCGCCGCCCGCCCTCACGCCCAGGCGGCCTCCCTGACCCGATCGCACCCCTTGGCCCCCGCGCGCGCTCTGCGCCCCTCCTTCACGCGCACGGCGCTCCCTTACGCGCCGGCGCGTCGCGCCCCGCGCATCCCGCGCTGCGCTGTCTCCAAAGAGAGCGACGTCAAGGTCGGCCATGACTGTCACATCAACATCAACGGGCGTCAGATCGCCTACGACTACTTCCCGGCCACGTCGTCCAATGCGCCCGCCATTGTCTTCCTGCCCGGCTTCTTCTACTCGCGCTGGAGGCAGGCTAAGGCTAATGCTCTGGAGATTTTTGCCAAGAGGAAGGGGCAGGCTGTGCTTGTCGAGGAGTACATGGGCATTGGGAGGTCTGAGGGCGATTTTATTCGTGACGGCACTATTACTTGCTGGGTTAATGACACTGTCCATTTGATCGAGAATGTTATCGGCGACAAGCCTGTTGTTTTGGTGGGCGCGGGTGTCGGCGGCTGGATTATGCTGCATGTGGCCATGCGCTGCAAGAATGTCGTCGGCTTGGTGGGTGTGAACCCGTCTGTGGACTTTACGGAGGATCTGGTCGTGCCGAGCTTTTCGGAAGAGCAGAAGACTCAATTTGAACGTGATGGCTCCATCGATGTCAAGTGGGGCTTTCGTAACTATCCCATCGGCAAGGCTATGGTGGAAGATGCGAAGAAGTGGCTTGTACTGCACCACAACCCCGGCTCTCTCGATATCACCTGTCCCATCCGGTTGATACAGGGGATGAGCGATGAGGAAATCCCGCCGTCGCGCATTCTGGACTTGGTGGACGCTGTCAAGTCGGATGATTGCGTGGTGTCGTTTGTCAAGTATGGAGATCATTGTCTCGAGAGTGAAGACGACTTCCGTCGCATGTGGGAAGCAGTATGTGAGGTGTCAGAAAAGTACTACGAGTATGACCTGACATCCCCGAGCAGTGGATAGCTGCTGCGTGTACCTGTCTATTCGATTGGATGCCCGGGTGACGTTCACTACTTGCGTCGAGGCGGTGTATTTCTCAGTGTGTACAATACATATTAGTCTCCTATTGCTACCACATGGAATTGCTGCATCTTGGATAAGGGTGTATAGTTAGGGAGTAATGTGCACAGAGTGTGTAAAACAAAAATAGCTTTTCTACTGTTGGCATCCAATTGCCTGCGCGATGCTGACGCGTGTCGCGTGAATCATGGCCTCCAGTTTGGAACGAGAAGCGGACCAGATGGAAAATCTGGTTACAGCCGTCCCTCTATCTCACGTAAGGCTGCTCAGAAAATCGGAATAGAGGAATAGCTACGACACTGGACGTGCGGGTGCCCTTCGAAGGGTACCAACTAACGATCCTCATCAATGGCAACTTGCCAGCCGCTACTGCCAGTGGCAAGTGAATGAGGGTGGTTATTCCGCCTCTTCCTTCCGCCTCTTCCCCTTCACGTCCCCATGTTGGAGGTGGGAAGAGTAGGTTTATTATTATAAAGCTTTACTGGGACGTGTGCTTATAATCCCGCAATGATATGTCGGGGGCGTTATTGTATTATGTTTTCGCAATACGTGTACAGAGTAGTTACTGTACTAAATTATTTTAATAATTTAAATCGTTGGAATAAATATGAGCAGCTGAAGCGAGCAAGAGGCATCGGTAAATCTGCAAGCCTCATGATGGGGGCGCTATCGAAAACGCGCTGTCAGTAATAAACCGTTCCAAGTCACAACTTCTCACCCACCCCCCGACTCACGCAACAGAACAACCACTGCCGCGAATGCGGAAGCTCATGCACAGCCGGCATCCTGCCCACCCATTAACCCCTCACCATCAATGCCACAGTCGCGCATCCATACCACCTGAGCATCTGTCCGATACGCCCGAAATTGGCATCTCCGTGCCCTCCGAGATTGCATTTATTCCCAAACCCTTCTGATGCCCTCCTATTGACGAAAGAGCACCGTCAGCTCCGCGCATCATTACAATGGACCCCAGGGCCTCCGTCGCGCACTACATTCAGCAGCTCGTCGATGGCGCAGATGGCATCAAAGCCTTGCTCCTAGACGCCGAGACCGCAAAGATCGTTGCCTTGGTGTTCAGCCAGTCCGATTTACTGGAGAGGGAGGTCTTCCTAATTGAAAAGCTGCATGCCAAGCGCCAAAAAGACCTTCCCCACATGAAAGCCATCGTTTTCGTCAGACCCATCGCGGAGAACATATTGGCGCTGCGTGGCGAACTGCGCAACCCGCACTTTGCATCCTACAAACTCGTCTTCTCCAACTTGATTCGCCGCACTTTCGTTGAGGAAATCGCAGATGCAGATGAATTCGAGCTCGTATCCGAGGTCAAGGAGCTATTTGCAGACTTTTACGCCTCAGACAGTCACCTCCTATCCTTTGATGTCCTTCCTTGCCTGGATGCAATGCAAGGTCGCGGTGGAGCCTTGCAGAACCCTCTCTTCGAAAGGACTGTAGATGGCATAACCGCAGCTATGCTCTCCATGAAAATCAAGCCCCAGGTGCGCTTTCAGGCTTCCAGCCCCTTGTGTAACAATATTGCGGAAAGGCTCTGTGTACGCATGGACCAGGAAGCACCCTTATTTGCCTTTCGACCGAGGGACATGCAACCTCTGTTGCTTATCATCGACCGTCGAGAAGATCCAGTCACTCCGCTATTGAACCAATGGACCTACGAAGCCATGCTGCACGAGCTCATTGGAATCAAGCACAATCGCGTCAGTTTACAAAATGCTCCAAACGTACCAGAAGGCTTTCGAGAGCTTGTTCTTGATTCTATGGAGGACGCCTTCTTTCGTCAGAATCGATACAAAAACTTTGGTGACCTGGGTGTCAACCTCAAGAAACTGGTTGATTCCTTCCAAAGTCAAAGCGAAAGCAGCAGCAATATGAACACTATTGAGGATATGATGAGATTCGTCGGCAACTACCCCGAATTCCGGAAGGCCTCTTCTAATGTCAGCAAGCATGTTGCCTTGGCGGGTGAACTGTCCCGATTTGTGGGCGAAATGTGCCTTCTCGACGTGTCCCAGTTGGAACAAGACTTGGCATGCCGCGAAGTTGAGACGGAGCATCGTCGCGAAATCATGCTGGCGCTGCGAAAGAAGAACGTAACGATGTCTGATAAGCTTCGGTTGGTCATGTTGTACAGCTTACGCTATGAACAGAACAGAGACAATGCAGTGCCTTTAATGAAGGATGCACTAATGAAGGCTGGACTAGGCTCAGACGGCATCCATCTGATTACAGCGGTGAAAGAGTACGCCGGTGCCGCAAAGCGTTCCGGCGATGTTTTCTCGAACCGGTCGTTTTTCGCAATGGCCAGCAACAGAGTTCGCAGGGGTATCGGCGGCGTGGACAATGTCTATACACAACATGAACCCCTTCTGGTGTTCACCATCGACGACCTCCTGCGAAACAAGCTCAAGGCCACTGAGTTCCCGCTGGCTCAAACGGAGGAGAACACATACGGGTACAGCGTTATGGGTGGCACGGATAGTAATTCAACTCAGAGCGTGCCAGCATCGCGAGAAATACTTGTAGCGATCGCTGGCGGTGTGACGTACGAGGAATCCAAATGCATTTCGGCTATTAATGGAGGTCCCGATGCCTTTGTGCCTCCTGAGGGATCTACAACCGCATCTGCTGCGGCGGCGGCACGGCAACTTAATGCTCGCATTATTCTGATGGGGACTTGTATTCATAACTCGACGTCGTTCGCCGTAGAAATATCTCGAAACGCGAGTGCGCAAAATCAAGAACCTTTCTTTCGACCTACTCAAAGGTAGAAGGACATTGTAAATATGACTTCGACTGTAACACTTCACGATGGCAGCCAAAATGCTGCCGATGTAATGAAATCCAGCGGTGTAAAATGCGAGGCTTATCAGTAAAGCTCCTGCAACTGTATTTTCACATCACATGAGACAGAATACTTCTGGCGACGAGCGCGTCTGTCGATAAGCACCTCTCCAATTTTCCCTCGACCCTCTATAGTACAAGCTTACGTCATGCTATACTTGGGGCCACCTCCGCCCTGCGGAACAGTCCATGTGATGTTTTGACGGGGGTCCTTGATGTCACAGGCCTTGCAATGCAAGCAGTTCTGTGCATTGATCTGGAGATCTTTACCGTCGCTGCTGTTTTCGATGTATTCGTACACTTTCGCCGGACAATAGTTTCCTTCCGGGCCACCGAACATAGGTAGATTGGTCTCAGTAGGGATTGTAGAATCCTTTAACACCAGATGGCAAGGCTCGTCGTGGTCATGATCAGTCCCACTCAACGACACAGACGTCAGAATATCAAAGCTTACTTTGCCGTCCGGTTTCGGGTAGTTGATTCGCTTGCACTCCGCTTCTGGTTTCGTCGCAAGGTTGTCGGCTGTACCATGTGCGAGGGTCCATGGAGAAGCACCACGAGTGACGTACGATTCCAACGCGGCGTTGGCAAGTCCAGGTACCAGCCCGTGCTTGAAACCGGGTCTAATGTTCCGAACGGCTTTCAGTTCCGACCAGACCCAGCAGTTCTGCATGCGGTCTCCATATCCTTGACTGGACGGCATATCCTTCACGAAGTTTTCAAATACCACATCGGCAGCCACCATTCCACTTTTCTGTGCGGTGTGGGTGCCTTTAATCTTGGGTACGTTCAAAAAACCAGCCGCACATCCTATAAGTGCCCCGCCTGCAAACTCTAGCTTTGGAATTGACTGCAGTCCTCCTTCATTCAATGTCCTAGCTCCGTATTGTAGCACCTCGCCCCCTTCGAGTAATGGCCTCACGGACGGATGCATCTTATATCGCTGGAATTCCTGGAAGGGCGACAAGTGTGGGTTCTTGTAATCCAAGGCAACCACGTAACCCAATGCTACTCTATCATCGGCCATGTGATAGAGAAAAGAACCGCCATACGTCTGCATATCCATTGGATATCCTATGGAATGAACAATTTTCCCCGGTTCATGTTTGTCCGCAGCAACGCGCCACACCTCTTTGATTCCCAAGGCATATGTCTGATGCTCCACTCCTTGCCTAAGTGAAAACTTATCAACCAACTTTTTGGTCAATGATCCTCGAGCTCCCTCTGCGAAGAGAGATACCTTGCCCAAAATGTCAACCCCTGATTCAAAGGTGTCCTTCTTTGAACCATCCTTGGCAACACCGAAATCATTTGTTGTCACACCCTTCACGACACCCGCATCATCGTATATCACATCGCTTGCAGCAAATCCAGGATATATCTCCACACCTAATTCCTCAGCCTGCTCACCCAGCCACCTCGTCATTTCTGATAAAGAAATGATGTAGTTGCCGTGATTCTTCATTTGAGGAGGTGTTGGCAAGCGAAACCAGGACTTCTGAGTCAAAAACTGGAACTCATCCTTCCCAGCAGGAACACCGAGAGGGGCACCCTTTTCTCTCCAATCAGGGATCAGCTCGTCCATTGCCCGAGGCTCGAATACATTGCCGGACAGAATGTGAGCCCCGACCTCTGAGCCTTTTTCTAGAACACACACCGACAGATCTTTTCCGTGCTGCTCGCATAGTTTGCGGATTCTGATCGCAGCGGATAATCCTGCGGGGCCGGCACCTACTATTACAACGTCGTACTCCATTTTCTCACGCTCTGTTTCGGCCACTGGCACGCATGAGAAAGTTCTGCGCGAGAGAAATGCTGAACAGCCGCTTAGTTTCTGGAGGGAGCCAATGCGCCGCAGAGCGGATCTGGCTGTATTCGCCAACATGATAACTGTGCTATAGTTAAAGCTTCCCAAAGTCGTCGAAGAATCAGGATTTCAACTTTTGCTATGGTACGATCTGCTGCTGATCAGCAATTTACAAAGGCTGACGGAATTGCACAAGTTGATTGGAAAGCTGTGCAAGATTGCAGAAGCAGAGGATGTCCAATCACCTGATGGGGTGGGGTTGAGGAAAGATAACACAATGGCCAGGGCAGCGCGGAATGTCGTGATCCTCTGGGAGATTGCCAATGATGCAATATGGGATGGCGGTGTGTTGATCACCTCACGTCCACCCTGACAATGTGAAAAGGCAGTGTAAAAAAAAGGTTAAAACAGATGCCAGACGGAATTCAAACCAGATGCGTCGACAAATGCGTCATCGCCAAATAAAGATGTCTCTTGAACTTCGCTAATGCGTAGCACAGGCGTCAGCATCTGAAGAGGAAAGATAACGGTGTTATCTAGACCATGAAGCCCAAAGTCTATGAATAATGTTTAGGTTGGGCCTCAAACGGGCACCAGCCGCCCTCAACACCAGGAATGATATTTACATTTGCTGTGAATGATGCGATTTGCTAAACGTCGTAGTCTTGTCAACGACATGCCTTTGCTCTGTTCCTTTGTCAGCATCTCACGGGGTGGCTCAAGGAAACCGCAGGCAACCTCCCCTGTTCTGTCAATCCAGCCGAGGGGTCGTCAGTTTCAGTTTCAAAACAGTTGGGCTTGGCCAGGACAGGGATGTGAATAGCGATCGTTTCTTCATCGACAACGGTAGCAATGCTTTGCATGGACAGGGAGGCTGTCGAATCTCCTATCTTCCCTCGTAAAAGGCCGCAAACAGCTTCAATCTGACGAAAGGTGGCCCCACGATGGGAGAGGTGCAAATGCTCACGCAGCATCAGCCGAATAACTCGCCGTTGAATTGAAACGCTTGCTCCAGAAAGATCGCGCTTGTTCAGAAAAACAATCTTCACCTTAGACGCGCCATTTGTTGAATCATCGAATGTATCCTCGTTACTTTCACCGCA
>JAUBNZ010000046.1:12431-30691 GCA_032355485.1 Bonnemaisonia californica
TTGCTCCTGTTCGTAAGCCTCCCGCCATGCGGAATACTCTGTATGCCGCTGCAAATCTCCATGGCGCACCCGGACCGTTTGCCGAAACAAAACCTCAGCCTGTCTCTCTAGACAGGCCGAATCATCCCGTAACAAATGGGCGGTGCGTGCAAGAGCCGCCTCAACCCGGGGGTTAAGATGGGTCTTCAACGCGGGAATGACGTCCGCCCTGATGCGATTGCGCGCGTAGCGACAGTCGTCATTATAATGATCGTTCCAAACGGGCATCTGATTCTCCTCGCAGAAGCGCGCAGTTTCGTGCCTGGAGACTGCAAGCAACGGTCTCACAAGTAACACATCATCGCGAAGCGTGCGTGACCACGTCATAGAGGCCAGACCATCCGCACCGGCGCCATGCGCTAGATTGAAGATAACGGTCTCTGCAAGGTCGGACATTGTATGGCCAGTGACAACGTCATCATATCCATGGCGTAGTGCGAGGAGTGCCAAGGAGCGATATCGCCAATCGCGGGCGGCATTTTCAGTCTGCGGGACGGGAGTGTCGGCGTGTGCAGCGTCGATGATATGCAGAGGGAGGTTTGCGTCGTGTGCGTAGCGCGAAACGTGGGCGGCTATGCCGTGATCGTGCGGCCATCTGTGGTCGCAGTGCGCGAGCGAGAGCTTCTGCCAGGGCTGCTGGTTGGTCTGGATGCGCCTGGTCTGGATGCGCCGCAGGAGCTCTGCGAGCGTGAGGGAGTCCTGGCCGCCTGACACGGCTACCAGCAGGCGGCGGCCGGGTTGGAGGAGGTTATGTTGGGAAAGGCTGCTGCGCAGGCGTGAGACCAGGCTGGAGGTAATGCGCTTTGCTGGTCCCATGCATTGGAAGAGTGGAGAAGAGGAAGATTATTGTTCTGTTGGGCTGTTTTAGGTGCTGACGTAAGGACGTTGAAGAAGAGGAAGCGCTTGGATCAGCATCATCGTCGCTGCACGCCCCGACTAGGGTGCAGGGTCAATCTCGGCTCTGGCGATATTACACGTGGACATTGTTCGTCGTTTTTTTAACGAACAATCTGTAAAAAACATAAAGGATGGCATCTATCTGGAGAGCATAACAGCTACACGTGTGCCCCTAAAATGTTTAAAGTTTTGGTTTAAAAATATATATATTATGATACGATATGATAAGAAATCTACATGGAATCATTGCGCGATTGTACTTTTACTTTATTTTTCGAGCGCATAGGTATCTACATAGATTCTACACAAATTCTACATAGATTCTCATACCGAAGGAACGGTACCCCTTGGTACATAGTATCTTGGAATATCTCAGTGCTCTGATCTGGTGGGCATTTAAGGCTCGACCACACTACCCGAAGAGTACAGAGACAACCTTTCAGAGCACTTTTAAGTCCACAGTTACATCTCCACCGTGTCTCCCGATGCGTACATATCGATCACACAAGCACGACACCCCGCTGTGATCACCCTAACCAAACCGTCCACCAGCTCATTGCGTCGCTCCTCCCTTGCTCCATTCCCTCCGCCTCGTGCACGACTGCACCATCAGAAGGACGCCGCGCGCCATCCATCCGCCGCAATGGCTTTCGTCTCCAGCGCCTTCTCCACTTTCACCAATGCCGCCTCATCTCGTCTGCGCACCTCCAGCGCGCAGGCCCCGCGACGTTTGCCACAAGCCGCATCGCGGACGGTTGCGCCACCTACCATGCTCAGAACGGCCAAGGAGGTCACTCAGGAAGAACTCGAGCTTTATTTAGCCGAGAATGAGCGCCCCATTGTTGTGGACGCATTTGCCAGTATGTATTATTCTTTTTTTATCTAGTCTGCGCCTACGACCTCATTCCTAGCCGCCAGCTCTGATTCTGTCGTCCCTAGTGCTCACCGCTTTGTTCCATTTGTCGTCCTTTGCGCAGAATGGTGCGGTCCGTGCCAGTTCTTGATTCCACAGTTAGATATCCTCGCGGAGAAATATGGGGATAAGTTAGATATCGTCAAATTTGATACTGAAAAGTATCCCGATCTTGCAACTGCTCTTATGATTCGAGGGTTCGTTATCCCGCTTTTCCTCCTCGCACGATGTCCCATTAATCTCGCACATCTACTAATCAAGTCCCATATGCCCCTTCTTGCTTTGTTGTACACTCCCTTCCATCACCAGGCTCCCAACCATCTTCTTCATCAAGGACTCGAAGTTACGGTATAGAATGGAGGGCGCTCTGCCCGCCGAAGATCTTGAAAAGCTAATTGACTATGTTCTATTCGACGGCCCGGCCCCCACCTCGATGGGAGAGAACGAGGCAGGCTCATAGCCCATATACATTTCGCGCACTATCGTAAAGCCACCCTTATCACTATTCGGATAAGCAGTGACAGTTTACAGTACAGTTATTCTCCGCTGCATCTTTTATAACTTAGTTAGTTGCGCCATAAGGTCATCTAAATCGGCTCCAGTATCCTTCACTTGATCCTCCGCTGCCACTTCCTGCGATGTCGCATTCTCGTATGCAAATTGAAGCCCTTCGGCAACCTCGACCGCAGTCGTCTTCCCTATATTACCACCCCCTTCTACCGCCGCATCCTGTACATCGTCATCAGCAGCCAAAGAGATCCCCCAGTCATTATCTGGATGAATATCCTCCTCTTCTTCCTTTTCTACATTTACATCAAAATCGTTCGCTTTCCGCAATGCCTCCTCTGCCAGCCGCTTCTGCACTTCCTTCTGTCGCTTAACACACCATGAGTCCGAACAAGACGGATTTGGCTTCAGGGTCATCGTCGGGAAGAAGTCCTTCATGGCAGAGTAGCCAAGATAATCAGATACATGTCCGAAAGATAACAGATACTTCAGCGTATTTTGCACGAGCATGCCCGCCACCATACCCATGGTGGTTGGAAGAGATGCAGCACAGACGCCCTCTCGCTTCAATGTCTTCTCGTCAATACCCGACGCGACGACGAGCGGAGGTGCGCAGCTGAAACAAGCAAGACGACCTGGATCTAAAAGCTGGATATGGCCGGAGACTGCATCTTCGCTAACACCGCTCTCCATCCACACCTGCGCCAACTCGTTACATGCAGTGTTGATTGCGTTGCGAGCTGCAAAGTTATCTACACAAGAGAGGACGAGATTTACGGGCGAGCCACCAGATAGAGAGCTAGATGAGATGCAATTCATGAAATGATCAAAGTTGTCAAGCGAAGTTATATCATAGTTGTATGCTTCAAAGGTGACGTCAGGGTTGATGGCGAGTAAAGTCTCTCGAGCTGCATCGACCTTGCTAAAGCCAGCTTGCTCCGGTCTGAAGAAAAGTCTGTTCATATTAGCAAGTTCGACATTATCGTAGTCGAACAAGATGAGCTTTCCAATTCCGCAACGAGTAAGCATCTCTGCTGCGACAGATCCCACACCTCCAACGCCCACAATTGCTACCGTGAAATCCCGGATCTGCTCGTAATTGTCAACAATTCCCATGCGTTTGAGAGCCATTAGACGGGAGTAGGGGTTATCCGCAACGACCTCGCCGCTCATTTCCTTTACAGGTTGGCGTCCTGCCATACCGCTCTGCGACGCTGTTTTTGCTTCATCCTCGAGCGTAGAGGCGAGGAATTGGGAGATTTTGGATTGCTGTGGGTAGGAATGAGAATGGGACTTGGAAAGTTAACACCTGACTGCTGTAGGCTGGGAACCAGAATGCGTAAAATCGCAAATTGAGATAGAGAAAATTACCGTTTGTGGGGAAAGCTGTGACTGTGATAGCAGCTGCGCAGCTTGCTCAAGAAACTGATGCATGTCTTGCATTTTCATGCAGCAGTGGCCACAGTGGAGAACGTGTGGGGTCAGTGAATAGCAGAGCTTTCGCTGGTGATTGTTCGGGGCGTGCTTCAGATGATAGGCCGATAAATGAACTTCGAGAATGGTAGGGGGAGCGTTTCGTGCCAAAACTGGTTAGAGGTCGCTTCGGTCAGTAAGGCCGCCAGCGTAGTACACGTCAAAAAGCTAGCGTCCAATCAACTTACCGAAATTGGGTAGCCTGAGTAACTTAAAGGATAAACATACAGTACACTCGACATCATGTCCAAGTTTTCGATTTTTTTAACGTGCATAGACATGATGTCCCTGCGCGTTAAAAAAAACGAAAACTTGAATAGAAATAAAAATTAATGAGAAATCAGATAATGGTCCATATGACTTATAATTGTAAGAAGTACAAAATAACATCGATGAATTAAAAAAGCATTCCTTATGTCATTGTTGCCGTTTTATTAATATAGATTCTGGATTACTTTTTTGACAAAGACAGAACAAACGACCCAAAATTCGGTAAACAATTCAGCACCAGCCAATGATATGGCGCATGTTATTATTCTTTTTTGCTGCATCATACATGCTGCATACTTCACTGGAGCTACTGACATACCAAGGGTACATGTACATATGTTATGTCTGCCATCCAACGAAATTTAATACTCGGGAGATGGTCATGGATCACACATCCGAGATGAACACGGTAAATGGTCTTGGGCGGTTTCAGTATCTTCTTCCAGGGAAAAGGGGGGCACTGATATCCCCCCAAATGTTAACAAAACAATGCTCCATCGTCGCGCGCCGGAATGCATTTTCTATCCCGTTCGCATCTCTTGTGTCTAACGTTGCGGACAGTTTCACTATTACTACATGCAGAGTCTATAGGCGCGCTTCCCATTACTGTAACAGCCTTCCCTTCAAACATTTCTGGAAGCCAAATCGTGAACAGCGTGATTAGTACTTGTATGCTGGAGGAGAAGATATCACCTTTGCTGCCTTAGTCCAAATCACCGCCATTCTAATCATCGGTACATTGTCTATGAATCCCACTCTAGTGCCAGGTTACTGCGAGAACCCCCTGCTTGCATAAACGGATTTGAATATCCCAGCACTCTGGATGAAAAAGTTTTGAAGAACCATGGTAGCCTTCGCATTATTTGAGAATTACACAGTGCTTTCAAATCCTACTATATCAGATCTGCGTAGGGATGTACATCTGCTGCCTTATTCACTTGAAAAAAGTGCTCGGTTGGCCGCTGATTCGATCAGGTTGAGGAGTTTGATAGCAGAGGAGTGCGCTGGTGGGTGAGATGTGCAGAACTATTATTGAACCACGAAGGAGTGGTGGTTGTGTTGTTAAATTTAGATATTTCTTAGTTTGATACTTTGTAGGAGACTTCGAAATTATACTCTACCGTAGACTGCACTTTTTTATACCACAAGTCAGCTTATATTATAAGGTCATGATGGAGTTAATCGGAGATTGGGTAGGGTTATTACGAAATCAGGGAATAAGGATCAGAAGCTAAGTTACGACATAAACGTGTAAAGAAAGCTATTCTATCGCAAGACAGGAATGGTGCCGACTTGCCGTATATTTTCGCACTGTACTTGTAAAGCGGTGTACTTTATTTAGATAAGGAAGGTGCCGCCGAACCAGCACGTCCTTATTTTCTGCCATTGTAAAACGCACACCTGGCCACAGGATGTGGATGCCGCTCTTGAGAATGCTACAACGGCAAAAGCCCATGTTGTACAGCTTTGTATCGTACATTATATACAAGTAGCAGTATCCACGTGAAATGCACGCACATGCACGCAGACATAATCGAAGTTTCCGATACTTAAGTTCAACAGCCCACCATCAATCTGCCGAACATACTGAAACAAGACGGGAGACGGGGTGCGTTGAATAAAGCAAGTCGATGATGACTGCGATCGGCGATGCCGATCGTGAACGGCCGGCACGCCCTCTTTATACAACTCCAGCCAACCGCCTTGAGAATCTAGTAGTGTCTTCTAGTGTATGTACTGTATTCCCAGTATCTGAGACGGGTGCCTAATTCTGTAGGCTTGAAAAGCGATTCAATATCGCATGTGCCATTTGCCCAGAACGAGTACAGTACGCTAAATATAAAGAAGAAACACGAAACGTGCGCGCAACAGCGGTGCTGGAACAGCACCACTACCCTAGGGTAGAGCGCTACAGTAGCAAATCGGGGCGTACGGGTCGCCACGCGCAGGTGCCTTAGGCACCCGAGGTGGAAGAGTAGGTCCGGCTCGTGACACTACTCGCAAAGCTTACAGTCGTGTCCAGACACGTGTCACTGTTGTTGCCTTACCTGCCAAATGTAACTCACATCCAACAGATAGTACATTCGTTTTGTAAATACTGCCTTGCTGCAGTGGCACAGCGCAGCACTAGGAAGCAAAAAACGAATACATGTAGCCTTGATAGTAACTAAAATAATTTAGTAACATCCCTATTCACCAAACTTTCTGGACGTACAGACGTACAGAGTTCGTACTAGGCCATCTCCTCAGATGAGGTCTTGTCAAGGCCAGTTCCATAGCAATTTTAAAAAATGCTTGGGCATATGAAATTGATTTAAAGAGTCTTGGCGTCTGAAGATGTCTAACTACGTACTTTTCGCTGCAGTACAGTATTTACCCGGTAGCAGCAGTCCATTAAACTGTAAATGGCCCATATTGTGCATTGCTTAGAAAAGTGATGTCGAGCTGTATCATGAATGACACTGATTGGTGACACTAGAAGCCCAATAACATATTGCTCTCATTTATCCGTTCATTCATTATGTAGAACATCAGGTCGGATGAGCTACTCTCCACAACTCCAATCAAGTTGTTGTCTGGTCGATGGGCGAGCTGTTGATTAAGAGAAAGAAGGTAACATAAAGATGAAACATGTATTAAAAATATACCCAGCTGGATATGTGTGGGATATCGCCCGTGCTAGTATATTGAATATCTCTACAAGTATATACAAGCCTCCAGAGTCAAGGTGAGGTTACAGGGCTCTTAGCCTGAGGCCCTCAAATTCCCAGACCCTCGAGTTCAGCAAAACCTATATAACATCAAAACCTATATAACACCCGGGTTCGTGTACCGACGTAGGAGTATAGTACAACTAAAGTCACGCTTCTCTCTAATTGAACTGCCACTTCAACCTGTTATTAAGGGGAACAATACGTGTACATTGACCTGGTATCCAGTATATTTTCTAGGTGCAAGCACACGAGCAGCACCGTAACCGCCAATCCCATCCAGATAGTTGCTGTCCCACTGCATGCCTTTGTATGGTACGCGTCCAGTGCTTTTAATATTGAAGAAAGACCAACAATTCTGGTATAGTGCAATCAGCAGACTGTTCAATTCACGATGCCCTGTGGCATCTCGAATACATATCTTTTGAACGTTTCGGACTGTTTATGGTCCTGTGAACTAGCGACGCATTCAGACATAAAGTTGCGAAAAGGCATTGTCAAAGACCTGCCAGAACTGTTTTTTCATCGTCGGGCCCTCAATCTTCTACACCCAGAAACGCCTGTGTCAGTTTCTTTTTTAAATTCCCTCACTACATATTTTTGTTGCTGGATTGCCATTGTCTATATGTTTCGGCGCGTTGGGTAACTCTGCAATGAATAAGATATTGTCATTCCGAAGTGGGGAGTCGCTCGGGATGCACAGATTGAACAGCAATCGAAAGGTAGACATTCTGCATTCTATTCTGCATTGTATCCACGAAAAACCTCGGATACCAGTTACAATACAAAGCTATTTTAAACAAATTTGCATACAATGGTCGACAACGAGGTTCCATAAAAATGTACAAGTATGTTACCTTTCGAAGCCCCATCGTACGTGATCAGTATATAACATATTTATTACAAGACAACTTTCCAATTGATCCAAAAGCAGAATAATCACTCATACAAGGCCCACAAAATTCATGGTAGGTAATTTGCAAAAGAGAAGCAGGCCAGTTAAATGAATTTAGTCCATGAGCAATGTCAATAATGTTTTAGCAACCACTAGAGATGCTCTTTAAGCCCACAGTAAGTTACCCATGGAGAGTTGCCTTCTCCGTTGAATGCTGTGTTGTCTCTATCTTATATTAACACTTCAAAGCAGCTAAGAAATAGTCTATATCTATGGGTTGCCCTTGCATACTTGGAGTGATTATGATTGTGATTAATCTATTTAGTTTAAAGAGTGACTGGTATCCTGCATACCTGGGGTGATCCAACAGTCCCTTGGAATTCACTTCGCTTGACATTACCATATGCTTCTTCGCGCCCGCTCAGCATATACCCATTCGCAAATGGTTTCTTATACCGTTTGAGTTGCCGTTATAACTCAGCTGCTATAGCACACCTGTCTCGTGCTCGTACTATCAAACATTAGCTACATATGGGCCCGACCAATAGCAATGTAAACCCAAATGTCGTACCTGGCAACGCAGTGCGAGGACACCATATTAATGACATTGAGCATCACACCCGCCGAAACCAGCAAAATTTCAAACAGATACTTCGACCCCCCTCACCCCTGGAGGACTAGCGTCGGTGGTTGGCACCACGACCTGGCTGACTCGTCTCAGTTGTTGGCATCTCTACTAGACAAAGAGTCCAGGACATTGGCATACACTCTCCAGAGGGACCACAGACACATCTCGTTAGTTCGAACAAACAGACGTGATCCAGTTTGCCCCATCTGTGGACTGTGGCATAGTCCCCCTACTTGTCCATATTTTTCTTCATAAAAATCCAAACTGGAGTCAGTTGGCATTTTATATCAATCAAATTCGAAAAACCTGAGTTCAGCGGAGGAACGAAGGCTTGAGGGGATCTGAGGTGCTGTATGTGGGGCTCTGAGGAATGAGAGGGCTATGACATAGTGAAGTATACATAGGGTATTTCTCTAGGTGTCTTGAGCGGAGGGACGTGCTCAACTGAGGGAATGTGCGGAATTTTCTTGCGATAGCAGGTTGGGATTGAAATAGCATAAATATAGGCATAAAGTTTTCGTCGTACACTGCGGCCAGAAATGATAGGACATGGGGGTCATTCTAAAAGTATACTAATCGGCTCCAACGTACAGATTTTTAATTACTAATCTATCAGATCGATTTAGCGTATAAAAGAATGCTGTAACGGACGCAGACTATTATACTTGTACAGTTGTTCGTTTAGAGTGATCAAGGAGTGACATTATTAAAAACACCCGCCAGTAATGATAGGACGTTATACTGTTCTTAAGCCTAGAGTTATCGCCGCTTGGCCAGCGTATCCCGGAACACTCTATTATTTTGTCTACGACATATCGTGGGGGTAAGAGGGATAAAAGGTGGGTCGTACCGGAAGATTGACGGCTGAGGAGCAGAGAATGATTAAAGCTCTGGATGGAGAAAACCTTTCGGTATGAGTGATCTCTAAAAAGGTCAAACGGGGTCATACTGCAATTGAAAGATTCCTACGTGACCCTGAAAACTACGGAAAGTCGGTCTCATCCGGGAGACCAAGAAAATTGTCCTCTCAGGCGGAGAGACGGCTGGTACGGGAGACAGTCAATGGGAAATTTTCCGCACGGGAGCTCCGAGATCGGCTCAATCTCCCCCTTTCTGTAAGCTCAGTTAAGGTATACTTAAGTTGTACTGCGCACTGAAAGTTCAAGAAGATGCAGAAGCAGCCTCCTTTCCCTGGGCCTCACAAAGAGAGGAGAATTGAATGGGCCCGTATCCACGTTATTTGGGATTTAGGGCAGTGGTCAAGAGTTCTATTTTCAGACGAGAAGAGGATCTGTCTAGATGGCCCAGATGGCTTGCGCAGCTACTGGCATGACCTCGGGAAGAAGGAAAGGGTTTTTTCTAGGCGGTAGAATGGTGGAGGCGTTGTCACGTTCTGGGGGCTTTTTCTGGATTCGGAAAGACCACACTGGTTGAGATGAACGGAAGACAGAAAAATCAGACTTCTTTGAGTTTATTGGATGATCATATGCTACCATTTACAGACTCTGAAATTCCAGTTAATGGATATATTAGCATGAAAATGCACCCATCCAAGTGAGCCGAGATCCAAGGGGGTGGTTCAGTCGCAATGGTGTAAGTTTGATGAAGTGGCCCGCCCGCTCACCGGATTTAAACCCGATCGAAAACCTTTGGGGTATACTTGCACGCCGAGTCTACGGAGCTGGGAGCCAGTTTTCATCGAAAAATAACCTTATTACCTGTGTGCTCGAGTGCTGCGACAATATTGACAATTACCTGCTAATATCCCTCCTAAAGTCCATGAGTAGTAGAGCAATTGAAGTGCGAACCAATGCTGGGGTTCTACGAATTATTAAATAATTGCACACCTCTCGGTTTCTATCAAATGAGCCAGTGCCTTGAAATGTCCTATCACTATTGGCGAGCGTTTCTAATAATGTCACTCCTTGAACACTCTAAACGAACACCTGTATAAACGTTTGCCTTCGTTGCAGTGTTTTTATACCCCGAATCGATCTGTTATATTGGAAATTAAAATCTGTACATTGGAGCCGATTAGTATAGAATGACCCCCCTGTCCTATCATTTCTGGCCGCAGTGTATGTAGACGTGTTTATATTCATGAAACAATAATGTATGGAAGGCGAGGATGGGCCGATCACTGGTTTACCCGTGGGGTACCAAGGGCACCCCCTAAACTGAACAAATCGACCTCAACTTGAACATCCCATTTTTTAATCTAAGTCCAATTCTAGCCCGGTATGGGGAACAATGTAACCAAGAGAATGCTGTATCTGTATTACTAAAATGAGTTCGAATGACGCCAATATGGCACCAGATGTGAGTTCGGTGTGCTCTTTTATCCCAGAAAGCCCCCTTTCTATATCGGGGTGTGTACATTGGCGGGAATACTCCTTACAAACAGACCCATTTTGAATGATCGTTGACCTCTCACAATTTCGAAGTAGACAGCCAGCCCGAGTCTCTCTCGATTGTCTATACTGACGAAAAGGAGCAATAAAGCAAATCAACAGCAGAGAAACCTTCTGAAAGACTTAGCCGCTATCGACGCTGGTGCTACTAGTCGCGAGGCTGCTAGAATTGCAAAACTGCCTTTGTCGACTCTGCAATACAACTTTAAGAATCGCGAGACAGTTATACAGAAGATGAGCTACAAATCGCGTTTCCACAGAACGCAACTGACACAGGAGGAAGAAGCCATCATCGTAAGGCACGCGCCAGAACAATCTGACAGCAATAACCCGCTCGGTAACGCTGAAATTTCTGACGCTGTCGAGACTGTCGTGGAAAGTATGCCTGATGTGCGTAAGGCCCGACTTCGTTTTCGTAACGGACGTCAAGGAGAGAAGTTTATGAAAATGTTTCGAGAACTTCAGAATACTGAGCTCCGTTTGGGCCTTCCATCTACCTAAGAGGAGCAGGGCTGGGCCCCACCAATGCTGATGCTCTCACGACTCACTTCGCAGAGCTGAGCAAGATCATCTAGCAGAACAAGATTGGCGCCAATAGAAGCGCTAATTTGAATGAGTCTGGGGTCACCCCAAATCGGGACGCCCGTGGTCGAATGATTTCGAAGGTATATCTTCGCCTTGGCACACGCAACGTGCGTCAGATTCGATCAGATTCTTTCATGAATTTTAATGGCGTGACTATCATGCCTGTTATATTTGCGTCTTGCCACATTGGCAGACCGCTTTTTTATATCGCAGGGGTACTCAATACAGTGTCGAATTCTTGGGACTCCGGCGGGTTCCGTGACTGAATCTCTCGCCGACTGTCTTCCTCGATCAGTTACATCACCACCCGCAAGGATCTCGCGGGTGTCGGCAAGTCTAATTTTGAACGGTGGGAACGAAGCTTCGTTCAAGATATCGGCGACCTGACCGGAAACGGTAGAAAGATCCTATTAATCTGTGATAGATACCGGAGCCACATGGGTCTGAAAGTTCTGCGCATAATATGCGACGGAGGAGTAGTCGCGTATACATTGACGGTTCATACGATTGGCACTACACAGCCTCTTGATGTCGGTCTGTTTGGGCCCTTTAAGAAGTACCTGAGGAATTTAATGTATGAAAGCGCTGCTGAGACCGTTTTCAAGGACATAGGGGATGACATGGGCTCAAGCTGTATGATATTCGCCCGAGGCGAAGACGAGGGTAGAATATCATACGTGAGAGCTCCTGGTTAATACTGACATGGATGTCGGAGCAAATTACTTCGTTTTCAAGGAAATACACCACATTAATATAATCTTTATTTTGTCTTTAATGTTTATATTAAAAACACTGATCTTCCGTCGTCATCAACGAACAGCAAAAAGATCATGTACTAAAATTAATTTGGATATGGTGCAATGGACTGTAGCAATCATGCTATGGTTGGAATCTCATCTGATCCAGCCAGCCTCAATTTGTTGTTCATGCCATGGCGCTCAGAGAAGACTCTGATTCACCCCCTGGAACGCCACCTGAGGCCTTTCCAGATCAAGAGATCCGACCTGGAGAACTCCCGGATGCCTGCATACCTGAGACACCCCCTAAAGCGGACGCCCAATACCATAAACTGCCTACTCATTCTAAATCCGTGGACCTGTACATGGGTCGGCGCATTCCGGACAACACAATAAGGGCTCACTAGACTTCTCTCCGCGCATTTTGCCGTTTTATTACGTCCGTACCGGGGTTTGAAGATGATGCATTCCGGACAGAAGAACATCTTCGGGATTATATACTCAGTGATCCGGATAGAAGGTCCAAATGCGAGCTAGTGGAGGCGAAAAAGGTTCTGTTCAGTGACCGAAACAATGGTGTGTTGTCGTCTGGTTGGAAGAAGTGGACGGAAGATCAAATGAAGAACTTACGGTTTTGTCTGATCGAGTTTGTTCTTAATTATCGCTCGGAGTTGACTGGAAAGGAAGTTAAGCCGAATACAATACGCAGTTACATTATTGGCATACAACATTCGTTCAAGGATGAATGGGGCTATGATCTGAAATTGCTAGAGGGTCCCGTATTCAACTGCCCTACTGATGGCCTGGTGCCTGAGATTGACAATCGCTTCAGCCTGCAGCAGTCCAAAGGGGCTTGAGTGGAAAGTCACAACGTCCTCTCCCAAGATGAATTGAAGGCACTGTATAATTCCTCCAGTCTTTCCCGTCACACCCCTCTTGGCTTCCAAGCATGTCTTATTTTCAACATTGCTCTCATTACAATTACAGCAATGAGACCTGCTGCACTAACTAATTCTACAGTTGGACAATTTAAGCAGATGAAGGTGCGAGGAGAAGAAGTTTAGAAAATAAGAAGTGCCGTTGGAAGTCGAGTGGGTGCGTCTAAAACCAGAGCTGGTGGGTGGAAGGCAGCAGGGATCGGGAAAATATTATTTTCTATTTATTTGCTCGATCAAAATCAAGAAATAAATATTTTTTGGAAATAGATATAACTAATAAATAATTTCCACTACTCCTGAACAGAAATTATTTATCACTCTATGTTGCACGAAGCTGATAAATTATTTCACCTCACGATTTTTAAGAAATAATACTTCGCCTGGTAAATAGTGGAAATAATTTGAATAATTTAAATACAGGGAATAATTTAAATTCGGCGAATAATTTCAATACATTGATAAATGTAAATACTGTGAATAACTTCAATTATTTACGAAATGTAAAGTATCCAATAGAAGCGAAGATTTCACTGTCACTGATGTCCAAGTAGTTCACGTATTGAGCAAAAAAACATGTAATTTAAGTAATACAACTTTACGATGGGTGCAATGAGACAATCCTACTCACCTCAACAAGATCCCAGTACTGCCTGTTGACATTAAGGAAAAAAATTGCTCGAAATGATTGGGGTGGGTCCGTTCACGCAGGTCTCCGGAAAAAGCGCGACCAGCTATAGTCATCGATTTCTCGCAAACGTCCGACGTAGGTGTTATGAACCTACTTTCCATGCACCCAGCGTCTACAGTCAAAGCGTTCAGGCGTCGTTTCTTCAATGCTTTCGCCGCAAATGACAACGCCTCATCCATTGTGTCTGAATCTACGATTGACGGCCCAATTTTGAGGCCAACAATAGAAAGTTGTTCCTCACTCCAGAGGTCAACCAGACGCGTTTCTTGCAACTTCGCAATGGCCTTCTCAAACAGGGGCTGTGCAACGATTGCAGTATCTGGGGAAAGACGTTTTGTGGTTGAAGGAAATGCCTCCCTGGTGACATCGAATAAAATCCTCACATCCACCATGGTAGTGGCCGGACTCTGCAAAGTCGCGGTGTCGAATCCAGATCTGTAAGGCGCATAACTAAATCATCTATCATCAAATCGTCTGCTCGGATCGGCAGGAGGACCGAAACGCCATCGTCTCCAATGTTAGGAATGAAGGAACGGATTTCTTGATAGCGAGTATACATTCTGAATGTCGAGCTCCACCTCGTGATATTATTAAGGAGTGCTTTGAGAGGAATGACTTTGCGCAATTTTGCCGACGGTATGAGATTTAGTAGTTTGGATATCAACTTGAAAACCATGTTGACCAGTTCGCGGTGTTCGGCATTTTGGCCCATAACCGCCAAATTGAAACGGTGGCTGCTGCATCCCGCAAATCCGCATCCCATCAGAGACGCTATCGCTTTGTCGGTGGAAACATTTTCCACGATGAGAGCCACAACATTTCAAATGTCCTTTCCAAATGTTGACAGGACAAATTCTATCATCTTCTTATGTTCCTCAGCTCCCAAATCGGCTTCATCTTCGAGCGGTGTCAATGCCAGAAGTGCCTCATCGTAACCCCTCCCGGCGTCGCTTGGAAAGGAGGCGAAAATGCGAATAAATTGAGTGTCTCCATGCGACTATCCATTGAATACTAGAGCGAATTTTTCAGGCAATCGCTTTGAAATCGATTCTTCAACGCGGGTTATCAAAAGCTCCATGAATTTCATCAAGGTCTTGACAAATGTTTTGCCTACGTTGACGTGACGTTGAATGACATGATTCTCGCATAATATGAACTGCTGAAGGGTTATAATAACCATCTCCAACCATCCGTGGATGCGCAGCGCTTGGGGAGACACAGGCAGGTTTGCATCGCTTGTCCAAACGGGAGTTTCGTCACAGAGAAGAGCATCTAGGGCCTTGGCATGATCTATAAAAATGTACGATATCAAATTTTTCCATCCGGACTTGTTCTTTTGCCTCTTCTTCCCACATGAGAAGAGCCAAATGTCGGAAGTGGGCGATTCTCTCTTGAAAAACAGGCCGGCAACATGCTCGCTTGAATTTGACATCGTTCTGAACGTTGTCTGAATCCGGATAAGAAAAGCGCAGTTGCCCATTGCTGGATATGGGCTTGCAATGGGAAGAGGGAAAGGTATAAGACACAATCGATCGCAATCGAAATGCTACTTGCGACAGCCAGTAGCACTGTTGGTTCCTTACTGCACATTCTGATAGAGGATGACTCCATAGTTTATTCTGCACCGATCTGGAGCTTTAGTCTCCGACATACGCAATAGTGTCAGTCATGCAAACCTACACTCTTGGTGTAACTGACACCATCACCTGCTGCACCTCTGCACCTCTGTCGTACAGGGCTGTTGCGTGGATTGTACCTGTTATTCTCAACACGCCCCCTCGGAACAGCATGCCTGGGGCGCATTTCATTGGCTTAAAAGAACAATACAGTTCGCCAGAATCATTACACCTGCACCACATTTCTCAAGTTGTGTTCACCTCAGCCCAATAATTGTTTGTGTCATCTTCGTCGACTTCTCCACGGCAACCTGCACCAACTTCACTTCAAAGATACGAACACATTCGTCTGCCATTTCACCATTCCTTCTTGCTTTCAACTTCTGTTTGAAGATTCACGATGGAACAACGCATGCACTTCTTTCTGCCTAAACAGAATTTCTATTTACCTACTTCTCCACCTGCACCCCACGTTTCCCCCCAAGTACACCAACTCCAATCACATCTTCAACTGCAACTTCCGCTTCACCCAACGACCTTGCATCCCCCCAACACATTACCACGCGATACTAGAAGGACTTCAAGCGCAATTCGTCAATCATGTTCGCTTGTTTCGCAACGTCCATATTCTTGGTCCAACCATCCGCAACTTGTGCGTCTGTCGCGGCGTACTGCAGCGAAATCACCCCGTTCTGTATCAACTCTCGCACATGATGATACTTCAATCTGATGCGCTTATTCCGCGACGATACGTTTTGACCACTGGCAATGCTCGCCCCTGCCGTACTGTCTATTTCAACTGTTGCCGCGTCCAGTGCGTTCGATTCGGACCATGGTATCTGGGTACACATTTCGAAATATAACTTTCGAATCCAAGTGACATCCTTGGCACAAGAGGACAGAGCGACGTACTCCGCCTCACCCGACGATAGGGTTATTACCGTCTGACGCTTGCTTCTCCAGTACACTGGTGTATCGTTGACGGAGATCAGGTACCCGGTTGTGGAGCGTCTCGATTCTATGCAAACACCCCAATCCGAGTCCACAGCTGCCACCAACGATGTCGGAGTAAGCGGGCCGACTCGAGCGTAACGCAAACCAAGATCACGCGTGCCTGCAATGTATCTCAGGACTCTCTTCAACATGCGAAAGTGTCGCATTGTCGGAGCATGAATCTGGCGGGCTAGAGCCCCGATGGCGAAGCTCAAATCAGGACGTGTGCATACGGCGAGGTACAAAATAAAGCCAACGATCGCACGATATGAGGAGTGGTCTTCTTTTGAGAACAGTGGCTCATCTTGAAATGCGGGAAGGAGTTCTTGTGAGGCGTTCGTCGGCAATGGGGTGCGAACGACATTCGCATTCTGCATGCCATATTTGTTGGGGAGCTTGCGGACATAAGGAGCTTGATGAACCACGATGCCATGCGGACTCCTTATTATTGACCACTCGATGAAGTTCCGCAGCTGACCGAACAGCTTCACGTCGAAATTTGCACGAAGCTTGTTCTTGAAATGTTCCAGCATGTCTCGGTTGTTGGAGGCAAATGACATATCATCTTCAACAATGGCCAGGATGATGAACGAGCTTCCTTCGCGCAATAAATAGATGCGGACGTCGAAGTTAGAGACCTTGAAGCCCCATGACAGGATGCGATGATGGAAAGTAGAACCCCAGAGGTTCGCTGCATGTAGAACACCATATATCCATATATCGACTTGTCCAATTCGCAGACGTAACCCGGACGGGACTCGACTCCTGTAGAACTTGTCGGTTGTTCCATGAAGACTGGTGTGTCTATATTCCCATATAATTACGCGTTCGCGACGTCGCCGCCTTCGATTATCAGGTCATTGTTGGCCGCTAATGCTATGAGCATGAGAAGAATTTCATGTGCCGCGACGGGGGCATACAGAGAATCCGGGTCCTAGTCGAGGAAGGCTTCCTGAAGATCACCCCGTGCAACATAGTGGGCTTTTCATAGAAAGTTTGATGCGGTGTCGTCTAAGGGTTTCTTCTTGAACATCCACTTGTTTTCCAACACGTTCATAATTTGGCTTCTTCGAACGTAGTGCCACGTCCCTCGCCTGATTAAGGCGTTGTATTCTCTTTCGATTGCCTCGGACCATTCGCGAGATTGGCAGGCCTCCTTGAAATTACAGGGGGTGTTAGGGACATCGTTGGCTTTTGTCGGAAGAGCCATAGTCGGATTCGCTTCGAAGAGGGATGTCGTCATGGAGAGTAGATGAGACTCAGCATCTGGTGTTCCATCATGTTCTTCCGTCGCCTCGATGAACGATTGTCGAGAGAGACCATCAAGAAGTGAAGCAACACCAGGTAGACGTTGGTCATTCGACTGATGGAAGTCGCCACGACGTATCACCCTGACTCCTTGGTATTCCAGAATGTATACTCTGTACAAACGGGTATCGCTCTGCACACCAACGAATTGTGAGAACTGTGATCGAGGGAGTAGCTTCTTCCTAGGTGTGGATTTGGGACGATATATGAATTCGAATCCGAGTTGTCCGAAGGGTGGTACATGCGTGAAGTCAAATGTCTGTACGCTCGTCCCAAAGAAGGATGGGAAGATCACCGCCTATACGAGAAGATGGAAGTCGATTGCGTAACCAGTTGGCCTGTCGAAGGGCTTCACCCCATAGCTTTTGCGGGAGGTTAGATGAGAACATGAGCACACGAGCTCGTGTCCCCTGTTCTTGAAAATTCTCTCTGCCGCTCCGATGCTCTCAGGCCCGTACGGAGGAGATGGCTCAATCTTGATGCCATTTTTGTTGCAGAATTGCACAAAGATGTTCGATTGGTTCTCCCCTGCGTTGTCCCACCTTACTTGCTAGACGGTGTAACCGGGTACCGCGAAGTGATTTTGGGCATAGGATACATACGTCTGGAATGCTTCAGCAAGTTCTCCCTTTGTTTTGATGAGGTACACAT